>JAIOTZ010001040.1:0-40420 GCA_023374045.1 Limonium bicolor
TTATAAGGTGTCGGGAACCTGAAGTTTGAATGGGATACGCCGAGCATTATAAGGTGTCGGGAACCTGAAATTGAATTGGATTCTCACATGTGAGATGATCCAATGATAAGAGCTAATTATGAAAGTGCCAAACGTGGCAATTGTGAGGTGTGAAAATTGTCTAAAGCAAGAAATAGCTGGAAAATATACCAAACATGGCTATGAAAAAGATTTGTCCAAAGCAAGAAATTGCTAGGAATATGCCAACATGGCTATGAAAAAGATTTGTCCAAAGCAAGAAATTGCTAGGAATATGTCAAACATGGCGATGACGCAGATTTGTTCAAAGCAAGAAATTGCTAGGAATAAGCCAAACATGGCGATGATGCAAATTTGTTTAAAGCAAGAAATTGCTAGGAATATGCCAAACATGGCTATGAAATAGGTTTATCCAAAGCAAGAGATTGCTTGGAATATGCCAAACATGGCGATGCACTAGTAGAAAAAGATTTTAAATGACGCACTTTAAACCACGGTTAATTACGTAACCGTCATTTAAAAACTTTATACCACGGTTATTGTCATAACCGTCACATAAAGTATCGGCGGGAGATTTTATACCACAGTTCCACGCAAAACCGTCGTATATAGCGTGACGTGATGCATTTTATACCACGGTTCTGACGGAACCGTCATATATAGTTTGACGCGTTGTATTATATACCACGGTTCTGGGTGGAACCTTCATATTTACTTTTACGCGTTGTATTTTCAACCACGGTTTTGTGATAACCGTCGTTTTTAGTCATGTTTAAACAACTTTAAATGACGGTTTCTTGGTAGAACCGTGGTATATAGTCTAAGCGGGAATTCAAATATTCGGCGAAAATTAACGCGGGTCGTTCTCTTTCTTCTATTAGATATATTTCTCCCTGTTTACAACCAACATTGTCGAACAAGTCGAACATCCTCTCTAGCTAGCCTCAACTCTTCTTCTCTACAACTCCTTTTTTTTTTTGCAACCCACCGGCGAACATAGAGCGCGCATCTTCTTCAACTTCGCAGCCCACCGGCGAACTGGAAAACAAGGAACACATGCGCCTCTTCTTCACGGTAATTACGATTTTTTTGCGAACAAGGAACAAATGCTCTACGGCTCTTCTTCATGCTCTGCGCCTCCTCTTCACGGTAATTTTTGCGAACAAGGAACACATGCTCTGCGCCTTGAAGAAGGAACACATGCTCGTCGTCGAACAAATGCTCTGCGGCTCTTCTTCATGCTTGGCGCCTTGAACAAGGAACACATGCTCGCCGGCGATTTTAGAAAAAAAAAGACTATAAACCACGGTTTTATGAATAAACGTGGTTTATTTGTTGATTTTATAAATTATATACCACAGTTTTACACAATAACCGTCATTAATACTCACTTTATACCACGGTTCGGGCTTTTAACCGTGGTATAAAGTCAATGATCTCACGGGAGAAAGGGGTCTTAAACGACGGTCAAAACGAACCGTGGTTTATAACCTCGATTTTAAACGACGGTTTTAAACCGTGGTTTATAGTCATTTTCGAATATACGACGCGAGTATTAACCACGGTTTGGAACCGTGGTATATAGGCAAAATAACCGTCATTAAAAACATTTTTTCCACTAGTGATGATGCAGATTTGTGAAACTGAAGTGTTTGAAGGAAAATTGTGCAGGACAAGAAATTGCTAAAAAAGGTGCCAAACGTGGCAATGTTTAAAGGAAATTCTGTCTACCAAAAGGAAAGTGAAATTATCGTTTTCTAACTAAAGATTTCAGACTTGCATTTTGTTTCTTAGAAGATGAACTTGCCGCTGGTGGGAGTATATGTTTTTTGTTTACGGGACTTTTCAGTGGTGGTAGGGCTTATGACGGGCCATGGAATTTATGTGGAGGTGAAGGCTTATGTGGGCCTGAGGTGTTTGATGTGGAGATAAGGGCTTATGTGTGCCTGTGGTGTTTGATGTGGAGGTAAGGGCTTATGTGTGCCTCTGGTGGTTGATGTGGAGGTAAGGGCTTGTGTGTGCCTGTGATGGGATGGTAGTGCTCAAGCTTTGGGCCTCAATTGGTGTTGTCATGGCAATTGTTGCAACCAACAATTGCCCCCAGTATTTTTCCTTAGGACAATCTGAGCTAGAGTTCATGGCAATCGATCGTTCCGATCGATTGCCCCCAGTATTTTATTTGATTAAACGTGCGAACAAGTCTCGTCCTCACAGGGTTAAGGCTTTTGCTTTTATATGGTGCTTCCTAACCTACACACGATGTGTTTGGCGTTTGCAGTCATTTCTCGCTCATGGTCATAACTTCTAGACCATTGAATTCGATATTTGATGGATTTACGCATTTGATCTGTTACTTTCATGTGATTGGACACACAACTATCAAGTCGGAAGTCTTTAAAGCTTATAACGTGGCCATGGGGTGTGATGAAAGACAACGGGACCATGGAGGGATATTTTAGGTATGTGGAGCTATAAGGGTGACCAAAGCTGCAGCTTGCACCTTCTCTCGGACTTGTCTTCTTTGCCTTGAAGTCGTCTAGCTGCTTCATGTTGACATTGCTTTCGAGCTTCTGGACTTGGACTTTTGAAATCGTCCTTTACACCATTTCTCCTATTTTTGTCATTCGGATTTCCTCGAGGCATTTCGGGTTTGCCTTCGGGGTTCTAGTGTTTCCCGGTTTCGGGCTTCGAGAGCTTTTTTGATGTGAGCTCTTTGGATCCTGTGTCACTCTAGGACCATTTGCGGATCACTTCGTCATACCAATAGTGGCGCTGCTTCTTTGAACTGATGAAGATGTTATCTAAGACTCGGGCTCCTCGCTTCCTTTGGTCACCGGGTTGGAAATTCATCATCGGCTGGGTTATTTTGTGGAGTTCATAATATCGAAAAGGGGATATATGAAAGGCTCAGCGGGGGTGCCTAGGGTTTAATGTCAGGTTCGTAAGCTTTTAGCTATGTGGTGTTGTACCTAGGTGCTTCGTCATCCCTAATAGTTGTGTATCTGTTCTTTGTTACTTTTCACAGGTCTAAGAGTAAATTTACAAATTATCTTCTTCGATCGGGGTTATGCCATTTTCCTCACCTTTGAATGTGGTCTCACCAGTCGTGTAAAAATGACACGCTCGTTCGCTCATGGTTTTTCCACTCAAGACACTCTCGCGAGATTTTCACTCGGAAACTCGTTCACACATCTAAATAAAAGATAAAAGATGACGAACTTAAACTTAGATTGCCCCCAGTATTGATTTTAGGTTTGTGACAACAATTCGATAGATGTGGACCTTGAACCTCTTTGTGCGTTGTTTAGATATTATGGGGTGAGTTGTGGTGTTTGGCTAGGCATGTTCAAATTTTTAGAAACAAGAGACAAGTCGTTCCATTGTATAGTCAGAAAATGATTACTTCGTGATCCTTGAAAGACGTGAGTGCTCTTTTTTTAAAAGTTTTTCGAATTAATGAATAATGCTTTGTACAAGAATTATAGAAATGGAACCATGGCTTTATTTAAATGAATGTAATGACATCATTGACAATTACAAGCTCAGCAACTTCTAAAATGATAAAAGAATCTAGCCACTACAAATGTTGGAAAAATAGAAAAATGACTAGTAAAGAGAAGAAATCGGAGAAAACACTTGAAAATAGCAGTCTCTGATGGTGCTTGACATGGGATTCCTACTCGGGGAGTTAAAAACCTTGATTGATAAGATCTTGGATGCGCTGCTTTAGAATTTTGCAATCGTCGGTGTCAAGTAAACGTGTAGCAACAACGTAACCAATGACAGAGGAGAAAAACTATCTCCTACTATTATAATGCAAACCTTATTATTATTAGAACAAATATAACGAGCATTTGTTAACTCAAATACATGAAACCATACTCATTGGGCAGGAAACCCAGGGAACCAAACATTCCCTTGGGACACCCCCAATACCAATAAGAAAAGGAGAGTGAAAACAAAATACTTCACGAATGTGTGACGGACACTACGAGTTTACAAATGAGTTATGGGACAACCACAATCCATGGGAGCTTGTGGGCTTGACAGACTTATCCATAAGTTATCGAGTAAGTAATGTATCAGTAGGGTACCCCAAACACATAGACAAGTAGTGGAAGGAACACAAGAGGTAGTCAACTCCACACCAAGGTCAGAGATACAAATCCAGACCAATGTGAATAACCACCTAGAATAAATTAATGAGTAAAGTCCCAGTAAACTAATAGATTAATGGAACACAAAAACCTTGAATATAACATGACCAAGTCATAACTTCACAAACATGTGGTTAACACAATAACTCAAAAAGAAACCTCCCGACATGGAGAAAATTGATGGTCAACTTAGTGACAAACATGAAAACCCGCTAAATGGGCTAGTAAATGTAAAATAACGTAAAAAGGTTCAATAATTGTTTAGAATAACATGATTTTAATGCTCAGAAGAAGCTACTTAATAATTAAAAATCAGCACCCGTAAAAGGAGCAAAGAGGGAACCACTCTCCAAATAGGAAATAAATACGATAATACCAAATGGTATGATAATCAAGTATGTCCAAACTAAGAACAAAGGTATGTTTCTCACCCCAAAGAGGGATTGGACACAAGTACACTAATACGCAATACACTACTAGAAAAAACGGATTTACCTACGGACATTTCCGTGGGTAAGTGGTAGGTATTCAATTTTACCCACGGAATACCTACGGAACCGTTCCGTGGGTAAATACCTCGTGGGTAAGCTAATTACCTACCAAATAAAGTTCCCGTAGGTAATTACATACTAAATACCCACGGTTGCTTTCGTTGCTAAATACCTACGGAACAGTCCGTGGGTAAATACCCACGGAATACCCACGAAATCCCAATGGATATCATGTTTATATGCCTCGTGGATACCCACAAAATAGCTACGGAAAAAACCCACAAATAGCTACGGATGTCGAGTTCGTATGCCACGTGGATGCCCACGGAATACCAACGGAAAAAAACCCACAGAAATTTCCCGTAGGTATTACCTACGATTATCCCAGAAAAGTGTTTGGCTTTCCTTTGTAGTTTACCCATGGATTACTACGGTCCACTTTACCCTCGGGATTTTCTGTGGGTATTCCGTGGGTAAATCTTTAGCATTTAAAAAAAATACTACAACGCTTGCAATCCACTTTTGTATGATAAAATAAATAACCTCTAACTGAATATATACACAAGAACACTAGTAAGCAAATCCGCAAAAGATATATTGTGTGTGTGGCTGATACATCCAAGCATAACCTTTATAGTTTATAGCAAAGCTGGCAAACCCAACTGGCAATACAGTGAAAATAAGTCTTGAGTTAGAAAGTGCAACCAAAGCAACACTTTCAATCCGGGAGGAGGATCTCCTGCTGTAACACCCCGTCCAAAGCCAATCGTGGTTATCGCAAAACTCAACAACTTAATCACAATGATCGCAGCAGAACAAACTAACACCGGGACCTTGCCACGTCTGATCAAAAGAACATACCGAACTTTACTAATTTACAACACTTATCCAAAATATACATACCGTCCAAAATGCCCACCCCGAGTTTTGAGTATCTCAAGTGACAACATAAACTTCCATCAGTTTAAATATAACAGACGGGCGCACATGCGCAACCTACTCAAAAATAAATAACTCATCCTAAGTCTAACCGCTCCTACTCTCGTGGTGTGACTTCATGGGCCGCTTACCTACAAGTGTAAAAACAGCCCCCAAAGGGGGTCAGCACGAATGCTGGTACGACCCTCTCATGGCCCCCAAGCTAACAGGGCTACGACGACTAATTGTCGATAGCATGGAAGTTGATTAGAATCATAATTATGATATGAAATGCAATAAATCAACAAACCGCAAATGAATATACATAGTTCACACACAAATGAACGACTCAAGCGTTCCCTCAACAAGTGGGTTAGTAATAACCTCCTCAAGATCTGATTCCACTTATCCTCAGTTCTCCTTAACTTACCTCAGTCTTATCCTTATCTTAATCCCAGTATACAAACCGTTTCTAGAATGGAAATGGTTGTATCTTATCTTAAACTTAGGATTTAGGTGATCCTACGGCACCATCTTAATGCCACCTACCTTGGACGGAAGTCCAGTGTAGCTGAGCCGGCAACCGACCCTAGGCAACAAGTCCGAAGACAAGTCCTTAAGCAGAGGACGGATCTGATTTGGATACCGACCCCCTTTTCTTAGCATGCATGACCGGAGTCAGTCCCGGGTTCCTCACTCCCCCCTTAAGTTCCAGTTAGTGAAAATCTTACAAACCATGTGTTAGTTAAACTTTAACGGGTATTAACCAACATATACCAATATTTAACTCCTCTTCTTAACTCAATAAGTACTAAACTTAGTTAGTAACAATCTCAAGTCTCGTGGGTTAGTGTAAAGAAAACTCATTCACAACGAGAACAAGTATAACCGGTTGCATGCTTTATCTTGTCTTAGTCTTAGCAAATAAACAGATAGCACACAAGCCGATGGACACCTCGTTAGCAAGCAGGTCACAAGAAAGACTGTACCGTTCACCGTCGACTGTCGTTTGTTTAGCCTTCTCCGGGGTCCCAGTTCACAAACCTAAAACATTCATTCATTTTTAGGCCATTAGTTATTTGCACCTTACTTAACTCACTTAGTCCCTAAAGATTCCCATTCAATACCCTCTTAAGTCCTTACCACTTAACCTTATAAACTTAATTTTAAACATTCAGGTTTATACTTAACCTAACTTAATTCCTTAGGTCCTTAGGTTCCTAATCATCATTACCCTCTTAATGGGGTACCCTAACACCAATTAACATCTTTTGATCTTAGAGTTTTCTTTTTTTTTTTGGCTCGACCGACCTTACCCAAGGTCGGTCCATTCCAGTACTTATTACCGTTGAAAGTTTTTACCCTGACCGACCTTGCAAGTCCGGTCCCCAAGGTCGGTCCATTCCCGAGAGTTTTCCCCTTTGTAAATTTAAGCCCGACCGACCTTGTCAAGGTCGGTCCCACTTTCGGTCGATTCCAGAGACCAATTCTCGTACAAAATTTTAGGCATGACCGACCTTGTAAGTCCGGTCCCAAGGTCGGTCCATTCCAGAGACTCAATTCGTACACAAAATACAAACCCGACCGACCTTGCAAGTCCGGTCCCCAAGGTCGGTCCATTCCAGAAACTCTTTCCGGTAGTGTAAACTAGGCTCGACCGACCTTGCAGGTCCGGTCCCTAAGGTCGGTCAGCTCCAGACCTTTGTTTCTAAATTCCCATTTGACTCCAAACTTCACCCCATATATCTTAGTATGTTCTAACCTCATCAAACACACCTTAAGCCCTCCACTAAACTCATTAAATCACTCACTAATATCCACCTTAGTCATTATGCATTTTCCTTATAATAATGCCTACACTTGTAATGTTTTTCACTAGGCTCCTAAGTGGTGGTCCATACCTATTATAACCACTATGCCAAAATGTTTCCTCACCACTATAACATCATCTCCCAAGCATCTTTCACCATCTAAAATTCCTTTATGCAACTACTTAAAGTTCCTTCACAAGTTTATGCCTCCTTCTTCCAACACATTATTTCCTTCCTACTTGTTTACCAATATTTGCCTAAGTCCTAAATACACAAGTATATCCCAAGACATTCATTTGATTCCCGAGTCCTCTATGATGATGCCTAAGTCATTCTAACTCATAAAAACACCTTAAACTCACTCTTTCTCATCAAAACAACTCCTAAAGTTTCCTAGTGCTTCCTTAGTCATGAAATCTCCTTGATACATCTTAAACACTTAGGTTCTTCACTAAATTTTTGCCATGGGTTCTCTAGTATATCGTTACACCAAAACATTTAGTTTTTCACCATCAAACAACCATGAACACCTAAATTCTCATTACACCATCTTAACACAAATCATACACCAAAACTTACACTACATCACAAAATAGTGCATAAACTTAAATAGCTTGGCACTTAGGCCCTTAAATGACTTGGCTCTTAGGCCCTTAAATGCATAAATCTTAAACATTGAATTTCCCACAGAATAATTGCCTTTAACCTGCGAATACACACAACAAGGCTCCCATTGCAATATAAATTCTCTTATAATTCACCTTGACATGCTTAAACTATCTCCTTTTCTCATTTTCTCCTTAGTCACAAGTTCCCAATATAAAAATGTTCTTACTCCTAGGTTTTATAACCCTTAACTAATGTAAACTCTACAGTAGGCTCATCACATATCTAACTCCCATCCCCTTAAACAATAAAACACCTTAAGGTAAGACATTTACCTTGTTCTTTTACAAGCTTCACAAACTTTCCTCCTTAGCCTTTTTCCTTGACAATCTCGGTCACCAACCAAACTATCCTTGCCAATGTTCTAATCAATATTCAATGATTCCAATGAGTACTAAACCATGCACTAACCTTAAGGAATAAACCCTAGGTTAAAAATGTGCTTTAAGGTATTAAATTGATTGTTTTACCTTGGAGTCTTAGAATGGGCTTGGATATGAAGCAAGAAGGACCTCCTCTAGCCCTTGGAGAATTGAAAACAAGCATAAGAGAATGGAGAAGCTAATGAACTCCTCAAGCTTATTTTTCCCCCTTCAATGGAGGTTTCACTTGGCACCGAAATAAAGCTCTTAGAGATTTGAAAGGATAGGAAGAAAGAGCTTGAGCTAACTAAGAGATATATGTGCTTGGTTTTGATCTTGGAGCTTAAATGAGCAAGTAGTGGTCAAAGGAAGATCGAGCTATCATGGAGTTGTCTTCCACATGAATGAAGAAGGGAGAGAGCAAGAGAAATCGGTGAAGAAGAAGAAAGAATGAAGAAAGGAGGAGAGAGATGGCTTAAAAGGTAAGTTTTCTTTTAAAAGCAAATAGTAACCTTACTTACTTTTTCTCTTCTTTTCTTTTGTTATTTGATCATGTGGTGAATCATCACCTTAAAAACCGGCCACCCCCTTTAATTTAAGCTAGTCATGGTCTTGTTTGACCAACTAACTAAACTTAATTGACTAAAGACTAAACTAGGCACTATTTGATTACTATTCACAAACTAGTGCACATAATTGTGAAATTTTTTATTTCCCATTGATTTAGACTTCCTAATGTGATACTAAATAGTACACAAGTTAATTAAGGAGTAATCATGGGCATTTAGCCAATTAAAACCCCTTTCTAAGACAATTTTTCAAAAATGTGCTTTAAGAGTCCTTAAAGCACAATTTGTGTTTTAACTTGTTTTGAGCTTGTTTTTCTTTGGTAATTGACTTAAAATGACCATTAGGGTATTACTAAGGTCTTAGAATGATATTTGGGTGCTCACCCAAGTCTCTCCAAGCTTAGAGCACGTTTTTGCTTAAACTGCTCTTATGGTGTTTCCTTTTATTTAAATTGTTTCTTAATGTTTCTAAGGTCTTATTTAGCCTTCTTATATCTTAGCTTATCACTTAAACACCATATCTAAGTTTGGGGTATTTCACTTGCCTTGTGCTTCTTCTGCTTTGTCGGTGTTTTCTTACAGTCCCCTACTTCCAGCTGCTGCTGCTGGGCAAAATCAATTGAAGGAGCATCATCAGTTCTTGGAGATATGGGTAAGGATACGATCGGTTGTAGTAGAAGCATTCCTTCATCATAGATCTCAGGCTCAAGGCTGATTGTCTCTTTGCTCGGACTCATCTCAATATGTGGCTTTCCACATTCAAGATCAGCAGCAGCGGGGTCATTGCATGATGAAACTACTTGTTTGAGAGAAAGACCCATAATCAAATTTGACCGTGCAACAGCTAAGAACTGTAAAAAAATGTGTCACTCACTAATCAATCCCTTAATTTCCTAAATCAAACACCCTTCTCAAACAAAGAACTTATATTGGTGTCTTTACAATATGCTTCCGAAGTAGAGAAGTGTCTCACCTACAGATGAAGATACTCAAAAGTAAAGGAATATACTGCTCAAAGGTTGCACCATAGAAAGAAGAGCGGCTCCAAGGAGAATTCCGGCAAACTACATCAATCGAAAACACCTATTCCTGTAGATCAAAACTAGCTAGATATGTTTAAGCTCAAATTTCATCTTCATTCCCAACACAATCGAGAAAACATCACAGAAAGGGAAAAGAAGAAATACAATCGCACTTTTACAGGGCAAATCCACTAAATTTGCCAATATAAGCAATCTTCTGAATCCGGAAAACTGGATGGATTAATTCACGGGATTTTGAATAATCACAATAAATTTCAGATGAGAAGCAAAAGCACACCACACGCGGCAACTTAGTAGAAGTATTGAAGAAAAAATTTGGGTCAAACAGAATCTCTAGGCGATCCCATTCAAACAATAACTGTTGTTTATTGAAATTCAGCAATGCTTTCAGCAAGAAGATACATAGTATTTATAAAGAAATCAAATCCAAAGAGGGAGAGGTCTAACCTGCAAGATGAGATGGTTTAAATTAAGCTAGATGTGGGTGATTTTTACTTTGCAGCAACAGTACCACCTTGCTTCTTTTGTTGTTGTTGTTGTTCCTACCTCTTCTGAGCTCGAAACAAGGCTCTTCTTGCTCGGGGCCTCATTTCCCTTACTTGTCTAGGAGGCATAATATAATTCTTAACAGCTAGATCTTCAAACCGGTTCTCACCACGAGCAAATATCCTTAATTTCCTGTCTCTATCCTGCCCTATATAAAAACAGACATGGAAAACCAAACCAGCGAAAATGTTCAAAAGTTGCGTTCATCACACTGCTGAAACCTGTCTCTATGTACCAGCAAATAATCAGACACAAAATAGGCTTGTAATCCATAATTATACCATGCTAGTAACAACACAAAAAGGATATTATAATTGTAGTTCCTTGATAGTATATTTGAACTGTCATTTTGCTGTAACTATTGCATTTTTTAAACTGTTACATCAGCTACAATCTGTCACAGTTTTTACAAGGTTGGTATTGCTATTTGTAGAACAAGCATTCAAATTTAATAGTATGCTTCTTCTAGATTTCTTTTCTAAGAATGTTTCAGAATTCACATACAAAGATTTCCGTTATGCTATTTCTTAAACTAGTTGTACTAGATGTGGGAATTTTGTATAGTAAAATTCAAGGCTTACTTAATTTATTATGAGGATGCATCCTGAAATTAAGATACAATACGTTAAGAGGGGTGGGGTTGCGTGAGGTTACAGTTCTCAGTGTGAGTACTACCTTCAATTCAAAATATAGTTCCCCAAATAAGACAAATGGATATCAATGATGAGTTTTACAATTTCTTCTTTGCCAATAAAACAAAGTTAAATCCTTAGAAGAAAACAGGAATAAAAAGGCAGGCAGCATACAGTTTGAAGAACAAGAAATAAAAAAAAAAGAAAGTGTAATGAGCAAATAGATAGAGAGAAAGAAAATAGAATATTTTACCTACTCTTACTGGCTTGTGATATAACCACTAAGGATACTTGGTTCGCTAGAGTTTTGTATGGTCAAATTGGTAATGAAGAATAAGGATTTCTCAGTCGAAGTGAAGGTGCTGCTTCAGTCGGAGTATCCTACAAGTCATGTAAAGTTGGGTTACTAAAGAGCATGATAAAAGATACTAGTATAGACTGCTTAGATACTGCTACTGCTAATCTAAGAACTAAAAAACAAACAAAAAAAACTGAAGTGGCACTAGAAACTGTGATGACTTCAGGTAATATACACTACTACATATTTAACTTTTAACTACTCATCGAATACAATGGGTATTTAAATGCACTAGTAATTAGCAAGGTAAGGTGACTAAGGTGGTCAAAAGTTTACATAAGACTACCGTTTAAATAATGACTAACAGTGATGCATGCCATTTAAGTAATAACCCACCACTTAAACTCCACCTCCTCCTCGACCATACATATATTACTCTCCTCCCCAACTTTCTTAACAACCTCATCCATCCCACAAATGTTAACCCCTTTTGTTTGTTATCCTAATCTTAATCACAAGTTGTACAAATCCAAATCCATCCATTCACTATCAACCAAAATTCATTTTTTGTTGGTCTTGGTTTTAGGGTTTGCTAAGTAGGCGGCCGGCCAGCAGATCCACTGCAATTGAATTTTTGTAGGCCTTAAGAATTGATTGATTGCATGCCCTAACCCTACCATAAAACAACTTGTTCGTCAGGTCGTTGTCATAACTCATGGTGTGGTCTGGTCGATCATATAGTCATTCGTGCGGTTACATGGCTGGGTCCTAACTACTGTCTAGGCCAAGTATTGACAGTAATTGTGTAGTTGGTTACATGCATGAAAAAATAAAGCTGACTAGTTTCACATTCAAGATTTGTCTAACATTGAGAACTTGTGCTTTATTACTGTTATGGTGGAATTGAACACGCGAGTTAATTAATTAGGGGTTTGTCAACACCAACGAAGTGGGTTAAGATCAACATTCTACTTTTCGATCTGTAGAGCTTCAAGTGACCAATTAGGGCTCTAATCTCAAACAAAGAAAAGAAACAGCAAACAAACCTAGCGGATACACTCCTGCTCAAAAACCTATCTGTTGATTTCTAGGGTTCTAGCCACCGGAAGAGAGGAAAAAAAATTTAGCCGACAAGAGATGGGAAGCATGACTTACTTGTTCACCAGAGACCAGCAAATTCTTCAGGCGACACCACTTGCTTCTTCAGTATAGGGAGTAGTCGAACGGCACCAAGTATCGAGAGAAAATCAAATCCAATGTGGGTTTAGGTGTGCGAATGTAAGTTGCGAGAAGCTGATTTCGTAGAAGGGGAAGGAGAAGCTACGATTTCATAGAGTGACGGGAGAGGATGATTTCGCAGAGCGACGGGAGAAGATGATTACCGGAGATGTTGATTTTGCTTTGTGAATATTGAAGTGTTTAGAAACTTGCAAAGAAAACAAATATCAAATTACACGAAACGTAGTCATTTTTAAATTTTTACCCACAGGACTAATCCGTGGGTAGATACCTACAGGAACGTTCCGTGGGTAAAAGTGGACTAAGTACACAACCAAATACGGGAAGCACAGTCGTTTTATAATATTTACCTACGGGATCAGTCTGTGGATAAATACCTACGGGACAATTCCGTGGGTAAAAGTGGCTTAAGTAAATTTGTAATATTTACCTACGGGACAAGTCAGTGGGTAAATACCTACGGGAACATTCTGTGGGTAAAAGTGGACTAAGTACACAACCAATTACGAGGGGAAACACAGTCGTTTTACAACATTTACCTATGGGGTCAGTCCGTGAGTAAATACCTACGGGACAATTCCGTGGGTAAAA
Source organism: Limonium bicolor (assembly GCA_023374045.1). Taxonomy (NCBI): domain Eukaryota; kingdom Viridiplantae; phylum Streptophyta; class Magnoliopsida; order Caryophyllales; family Plumbaginaceae; genus Limonium; species Limonium bicolor. The sequence goes on from JAIOTZ010001040.1 coordinate 13,342, forward strand.
GTGGCTTAAGAACGCAGATAACTACCGGTGTGTAAAACGTGGTCATTTAGTAATATTTACCTACAGGACAAGTATGTGGGTAAATACCTATGGGACAATTCCGTGGGTAAAAGTGACTTAAGTATACAGATAACAACCATTGGGGAAAACGCAGTGGTTTTGTGATATTTACCTACGGGACAAGTCCGTGGGAAAATACCTACGGGACAATTCCGTGGGTAAAAGTGGCTTAAGTACAAAGATAATTACCATTATGGAAAACACGGTCGTTTTATAATATTTACCTACGGGATGAGTCCGTGGGTAAATACCTACGGAACAGTTCCATGGGGAAAATTGGTCTGATAATTACCTGTGTAAATACCTACGGAATTAGTCCGTGGGTAAATACCTACGGGACTTTTCCGTAGGTAAAAGTGATTGAGTTAAACACAACAGACAAATTACCTACGGAAAAAACCGTGGGTAAATCTAATGTCCAAGTTTACCTACGGAAACGTCCGTGGGTATTTTTCGCGCCACTTGGCGGTGTCTCCCCGCGAGACTACCCACGCCATTTACCTACAGCATAGTCTGTGGGTATATTTTTCCGTAGGTAAGCCGTAGGTATTTTGTTAGAAAACTGTTCCACCACTATGCCGTAGGTATTTCATAGGTAAAGCGTGGGTATTTACCTATGGTATTATCCCATGGGTAAACAACAACGTTTTAGTAGTGATATATAATAAAGGCAAAGCTAGTAAACTAGCGAATGCCCAAAAATATAAGGTAAATATCACAATGAATTACAACCGTCAATCGGCTGAAATATGGTGCGCACATAAGCGACCATTATAAACAATCATTAGAATGAATACATTTGCAAACACAGACGAGTAAAACTCGCATAGAACAAAATGATGAGAAATAAAATTGAAGGCAGGCTATACAACAGCCTAGACCGTTCAAGGACACGCTCCAATTTAAAATAATGAGTTAAAAACTATAACTCACACAGGAACTCATAGAGATATAATTACACTCTTCGTGAACAACGTGGAAAATACAAAGGATATAAAATATACCAAAGGAAAATGCCTCAACTACCAAGAACATACCCGTATGGGATGTCAAGCAATACAGAGCACAATATGATTATACCAATGGGTTCCTATAATAAACGGGATGAACCATACAAGAATGTTATGAAGCCGACACAAGGAAAGCACAATATACATCAATGAGAAGTACATAACAAATATTACAATTAAATACTTTACTCCGGAACAAAACAACCGGCAGACACTGGATTACTAGAATTATCCTCATCCATTTATAACTATATGTCTTAAAGAAATTATTAAGACTGGTGCAAAACGGCACTAAATACAAACGATAACTAATATCGTACTTCATCTCAACACTATATCAATGAGTGAAGATTATAGCAAGTAATATTCGGGATACAATTTAGATCCAGTCGTCTGCACATACAAGTAATATTATCGCACCAACTGTGATATCTCTATTTTCAATCAATAAAGTACTATGAACGATAATGTCATAGTGGAATGAAATTACCAAATAACTTCTGGTTAATAAACCGTCTAGGAAATGACCATAGGAACGAAGGGCATACGAAGCCCTACATCTGTGGGTCTGTACCTCAATACGGAACGAGTGGGCCCAATAGAACGTGTTTGAGAAATGCACAAATTCTCCACACCTTTGGCTGAAAAAGTACGTGTCTCACCTTTCGCATAATTTCTTTTAGAATCGAATGGCTAAGATAGACCCGTCTCTCAAATATGAAAGACTTCACTATAAAGTTTCAAATATGAGAACGAGGGAGAATTCCATGAGATCCAAGTATCCAGCGCTCTTTGAATAGCGGTTGTTATATACTTGTGGGGTGCGGGGGCATAACACTTTTTAAGGGGAGTAGAGCCTCTTGGCTGTGCACAGTGTGTGCACTAAGTTTAATGAGTCGTATGCGGGACATACAATAAAGTGTGATGTGTTTATTTGTTTGTAAGTTTGTTGGTTTGGTATGTGGGGCATACGCTGCTTGATGGTATGTGCATTACACACGTGTGAATGTATGGTTTTACGTATCCTATGAGATACTTGTAAGATAATGTGAATGCAGTGTCTGTTAAAGATAACTAAGAGTGGTCCGATCACCAACTTTCAGTTATTATAAGGAAAAATAACTAAGAGTCAGATCCAGTGTAGATTCATGGGAAGAAAGTAGTTTAAGTGCTCAAAAACTTGATTTATGACTCACCATTGAATCACCTTTGAAGGGTCATTTTTGCTTGCACTCTCAGCCAAACCAAGGAGATAAATGGAGCTTTATTTTGTATGTGAAAAGATGATGAAAATTAGTTTAAATAAGTGTATAATTCGGCCATGTATGGAACAAAAGAGATGATGGAAACTTAGAGCACATTTTACCTTTGTATTGTTTGATCTTGGTCTAGCTCTCTTCCTCCATGTTTTTGTACAGATTTTTAGCACCAAAAGCTTCAGATTTTTGGACAGAAAGAGGAGGAAATGAGTGATTGGAGTTCTTGCTTAGTTAATGAAGAAATGAAGGAGTTTAAGACATTTTCTTACCTTGACTTGGATGAACTTTGTTCAGCCTTTCACCATTGATTATTTTCATTTTTCTTGGCCCATGCCTCTATTTATTTTTTAACAGTAATGGAAGGGGAAGAGATGAGTGGTGTTTTTGAGCAAGAAAATGAAGATTTAAGACAATAGGAGTGAAAAGGAGCTAGTTCACCATTAATGACTTGCTTGAAGCTTGAGGAGGAAGAAAATGAATACGAGCTGCTTGTTTTCGGACAGGAGAGAAAGGAGGGAAGACTGTCTACAATGGTATGGCATGGGCAAGAGAGATGATGAGAGGAGTGGGTATTAGTAAGAGAGTAGTCTTAATTTAGGTGCTAGGTATGTAAGGCTATTTGTACTTTGTTCTCTTATTTTATTTAGTCTTTCTTTTTGGTCTCCTCGTCCCCTCTTGCAACTGGTCACCTGTCCTTTTTTAAGGGAAAATTGAAAATTTTGATACTTAATATTATGACTTCAAAGTTGTGCACTTTTGGACTTGTTTGATGTGTTAGGTTGGAACATGTATTGTTTAACTCTGTCCATAGGTGTATTTCTAAGTGGTTGTTGCAGTTATAAATTATTTTGACTATATAAAATGTTTTATATAATCTCATCATATAGTTTTTGATATTATTACATGTATTAATGTGTTACATGTTGTATTAACTTTAGGAGTTGACTTTTCCTTAATAATGTTTTCTCTTTGTCCATTGTTTTATGCGGGGTTTTAATGCCCACTAAGACTATACATATTTATTTATGTATTTATGTTTTAGAGTTTATATAAACCATGTTAATACAACTTACCATTTTTTATTAGTTTGTTGTTCTTTTCAAGTTCGCGTTGAAATACGTGATATTTTTCAACATTTTTTCGAAGTTGTTCACACATTTGTGACTAATAGTTAAAAAGAAATTATATAATAATACAACTTTCCTTTTTAAAATTGTTTTATTATTGTAACACCCCCGGATAACCACCAAAAGTATGAACACGCCCAGCCACATTACGAGTTAACTATGCAACGGATTCTCAACTCCATCCGGGTGCTACAGATGCCAACCACCCACGTAGTTGACAGACCACATTACCAACACCAAGCTATGGTCTGCATGACTGGAAACGGCCCTCAACCAAAACTCATATACAACATAGAATACAATTCCAAATACCGAGTGTATACCACATAGCTACTAGGTTAAACAACCCAACTGAAACATTACATCCTGAGTTTAGTTCTACATAGTACATCTCATAAATTAAACATAACAGCTCATAAGCCTTGCCCAGGTGGACTACCCCCATGATAGTCCTTCCACCTACACTCCGTCACGTTCCTGATGATCACCTATAAAAATAAAGGACTCAGCAAAACTATGCTGAGTATGAATATGTGTAGCCCGTATGTTGCCGGGCTACACGACTACTTGGTCGAATATTATTAAGTCCAATTTACATGCTATAATAAAGCAGTAAAGCACACCACAACACATCATGATATCATACTCACTTAAAGGTAGCAAAGCATTAGCAACAAGCAACCAAGCATAACATGCTGGCATCATAGCAACATCAAACACGCAACCAAGCACAACAAGCTGCTAGTATAGCAACAGCAATCCTGTAAATAATAAAACATATGCATATGTATGTTATACCAATGATCCTCACTATGGGATCATTCGAGCGTTGTGTGTTTTCATTTCTTTTCCCTTGTTTCCATAATGTGTATTTTCTTTCTCTTTCCTTGCACCACGTCTGGGGATATAGTTTAGATCCCTTGACCATATCATGTAGGTTCCAATCTTTCCTTGTTTCTTTAAGGGTTATTTGTGAATTCTCTTATCACCACAAGTTAGAGAACGTCTTCTCTATAGCTAATCCTCCATTCCCGGCGTCGTGCTTCGAAAAAAGGGGGGATCATCTCTAGACCCAAGGATAGCTCTCCCTGTTGTTCTTAAATGTTACTAGCCACTAGCCCGGATACAAAGGGTTCGTCTCCCTATTCCTTTTCAATGTTACTAGCCTCTGCCCCGGATACAAAGGGTCTGTCTCCCTATTCATTTTAATGCTACTGGTCTCTACCCCGGATACAAAGGGTCTGTCTCCCTATTCATTTTAATGTTACTGGTCTCTACCCCGGATACAAAGGGTCCGTCTCCCTATTCATTTTTAACGGGTATTGGCGTATCATTATCATTGATAGCTCGACACCATAGTGGGTGTCATTAGTAGTCCTCTATAGTTAAGAAAATTTTCCTTGATTTAAGTAGTTTCCTTGGTTATTGAGACATTCCATGAGTTTCGTCATGTTGTCTTTCGTAACTAAGTTACTGTGTGCGCGCAAGCAAGGTATAACAAGAATCTAACAAGCGAATAAGCAAGATAAATAAGCAATCCGTACACCTGCTTTACACAAGCTCACAGTAGAAAAAATAAGCACGGTAACCAAACAATCCGTTTTCATGCTTTAGTCTTGAGGTCATTGTCAAACAAGGCACACAGCAAACAAGCTGTGTAACACGGTAACATACGGACCACACATATCCATATACCTTTTATCAGTCGACGGGTATACTTGCGCTACGATTCCTCGCCGCTCGCGGGACACACTCCTATAGTTGTTACATGAGCGGGTTAGTTTGGTTGGTCACACATTGCTATTCGTAAAACTTCCTATAACATTTACTCTAGTCTTATATAGTATAAGTGGCATCGTTAGTCCTACTTCATTCGTTGGATTTGGACTCGTCGCTGGAGGCCCAGCGGTTCCATGTAAAACAATTCAAGGTTTGCCGCCGTAACCAGGTGCCTTAGAAGGATTTTATATTCATATCTAATCTAGTACAGCACTGCTAATCGGCTTGGAACTCGTTTGGACAGAACAGAAGGACAGCATAGAACCGAAACACAAGCAGCCCATATCTTCACTCTATGCTTACGCTACCAGCTGAGGCCTAACTCTCTTATAGTGTTTTACCAAAGTAATTAGACGTGTTAACTATGATTTGGGTGCTTCATTGAATCAAGGCCTCACTTGTAGCCCCCTATAAATCGATCAAACTGAGACACGTTTCAGAAACTACAGCACAAACTCCATGCTTAACTTTCATTCTGCTTTCCTTTGTAATGCTTTACATTGATGTGTTATCTTTCCCAAGTGCTTACAGACCTAATTAGGGGTATTATCTAAGTTTCCAGTTAATCCACAAGCCGATACTACACGCTTATTCTAACTGTGTCACAGTTACACAGAAACAACCAGGTTCTGAAACAAAACAGAAGACAAGAACCTGTGCCCCTCTTCTTCATCTTCTTTTTAATCAGTGTAACTGACTTCTATTTTTCCCCAACATGTCTACCCTTTTAGTCGAGTGTTTTAGCAGGGTTTTAAGCTTAAGACTAATCCAAGACATCACTTATAATTCCCTCAACCCTCCTTATACTGAACGCAAAAACTGTAGAAAACTGCAACCCTTGTTTTTATTTCTTCTTCTTCAACCTATCATTTGAGCGGTCAGTCTGTCTTCCAATTCCCCCTCAAAGCATTACCCACTTAGTTAGATGTTTTAGCAACATTTTGAACTCAAAAGCAATCCCAAGACAGCACTGATAACTCAACCTAAACCTTCCTATGCTGAAACCGAAGAAGCAGCAGAAACTAAAACACGTCCCTGGATTTCACTACTTCCTTCTCCTTTTAATGTGTTATTTGGTTTCTCCAATATCCCTCACCCCCAACTTATTTACACTTAGTATAATAGGTTAGCAAGGTTTTAAGTTCATTATTCAGCCACCACAACCTTTAATAGGTTCCTGAATTCGGTTATACTGGGAAGAGAAGTTGCAGAGTTTAGTTCATCTCTACGTTGGTTTCATTAACTGTTTCTTACAGAACTTCCTAACTTCACCTGTTATTTAACTCATGAGCAAATGGAACATTGTCTACTTAACGCTTCAGGGTTAACTAGCTACTAACCTAGAGCAGTCTCCATAATTAATCGACACTAAGACACCCTAAGTTTCAATCCAGATAAATTTTCTGTTGTTGTTTAAGAAGTTCACAACCAAAGTTTACTCAAAGAAAGTGGTATCAGAGCGTAGTTATGCTCTGATGACTAGAACATAGAAGTACCGAGTATAGGACAACCTGAAATTAGGAATTCGGATAGCGGGTTAAGGGTTGTGGGTAGTACGTGAGGCACGTTAGTTAGGGTTCTTCCCCAGTAATTACTGGATACCTAACAAACACCTGCACCCAACCTCCACGTCCCTAATCATCTTTTAGAATTCAGAGAAAGAACGCTAGAGAGGTAGGAAGCCTCCTCTTACTCGGGGAAACCCGATCTGGCATCTACGTAATGTTATGCAATTAACCTGTGAAGAAAAGACTATACCATACAACAGTCCCAAGATCCGAAGCTCTGACTAGAGCGTGAAGTTCAAAGGCGTTGCCAAAGGAATTATACCCATTGAGGGACCAATTTTAGCGGCAACTTGGGTCGACATGCTTAGCATTTGATAGGACCCTACCTCACAAGCAAAGAGGAACGAAATACCCTAAAATTTATGAAATAAATAAAGCTTAAATAAGCAATTAATTAAGCCAAGGATAGGATTGAGATAAATTATTCAATTCGTACACTTGAGAGGTTAATTTTAGTAAATCTCTCGTAAAACAATGAAATAAGGGAATATAGTTCGAGACGAAATTACACCATAAAATTGGTACAATCTATAATGCTTAATGAAGCATGACACAATTTTACACACTAAAGTATAATATTACGGAATTTAATAAATTCCATGCTCCTTCTCACGTTTCTCTTCATTCTTTGCATTACCTGAGAGACACAACGCCTCAACTCGCGATCGGTATGCATCGCCACCACCTCCTTTCTTCTTCTTTTATTCAATTATTCTTCTAAGTCTCTCATTCTCAGACAGCTGAAACTGGTGACCATAACTAGTCATTCTCTTCTGCTTCTACCACCGGTGAACGAGGACCATATATACTAATGTCTCATTCATTCTCTTCTCGTTCGAGTTGTTTTATTCCTTTGGAACCCCACAATCGTCCCACAAAGGACAAATGCTGCTTATCATACTTCTACTTTACAACAACATAATATCACACCAATAAAATGGGCAACAAGCTTTATGATATGAATTTATGAACCAAAGGCTGGAAGTATGTACAATATCTAGCCGCTACGTTAGCATGCGACGTATATCCTCATCTAACCACCATCACCATACATGACCCATATCACCATTTGGTATATGGTTACCCACATACATGACTACCGTGATATCACTATGAAGGTCAAATCCCCCCATCCTAATTCTCGTTGTTCCCCCATCGCTTCTGACATAACAAATTTTCTTAGACAAGAATTGCAGTTCCCTGAGAAAAACACATTGGTATAGGGATCATAAAAAGAACTCTCGAACCTTGTCAATAGCCATTACCATGAGGCACGGTTACCCACCCAAACACAAATCAAACAGATAAGAAAATGGCAGTGAATTCGCCACTATGTTCAAACATCTATCGAGTATCTTGATCAAGGAGACCAAATAAAAGGAGTTGGGTACAATAGAGAATTAAGTTTTCAATCATGGAGGAACAAATTCCGAAAGAGGAACTGTTAAAACACCCGCAAGCAATGCCACGGGTAACTGTAGAATTAAATTTTATAAAAAGATATACCCTTTGGATACGTGCTTATCATTAACTATGGTTATGAAGGAAATGATATGGAGTCTCACTAACGAATACAGTGAGAACATGAAATTAAAACTCTAATTCCAATAATTAATATGAAATACAGCATACTCGCAAGATGATACAGTGACAAACTGAGCGTTCAGATCACGCATAAGGCTCGTGCCATAAGACTGTGTTATAATAGATTAACAATTACCATAACCTCAGTAAGATTATCTCAATGTTGCTGTAAACATAATCTCTCTCAACATCAACAAATAAGCAACAACCCTGTAAAAAGGAAGTCAAATATGGAAACGTCATGCTTATGTAACCATTACCAAATGCCTAAATTTCCAAAATCCACACCAAAGTTTAGCAGAGTTCTCCAAATATAAGATATTACTCCCCGCATTCTAACCAAGGTACCAGCTGCTCCAGTGAGCTGTACTATTGTACTTTCCAACATCATCCCCTAAATTTGACCTCTTATGTAAATATCTAAAGGGCAAAGTATAATGCCACTATTGCGAAATAATTCTTCCAAACACACTACATATTAAGGAACCCTAAACAGGATTTATCAAATCATATATACCAATGTACATACATATATACCAGAAAAGACAAGATACCAATAAAACCCAAGGAGTAAATGGGGTTCAATTAAAGAAGGTCATGATTAGTAAATCAACCATACCTAACTCGAGTTAACAATACAACTCAACGATCGAAAATAAATATTGAGACCTCAGTGGTGATAAATCCGGAGTACCTACCACTCGTTTAGTAGACCAAGAGGGTAAAAAGCTAGACTACTTCAAGTAAGAGAAACACAAAAAGGAATAATAATGAGGGAGTAATAGAAGGGTTGCAAGACCCAGAAAAGATTAAGATGGAAGACGGGCCAACAAAAAAATCAGTCAAATATTTATGAGGAAGAAAATATCAGGAAGAAACCAAATATTTATGAATAATTGGGTATTGAAATTTGGAAAATTTAAACAAGATTAATGGATTTAATGGAGGGATTATTTGATGGGCTAAGATAAGTAAGGAATCACTGTGTAAATGCAACATTAATTTGTAAGTGTTGGGCATAAAGGAAATAATGTGAGAATTTGGAAGTAAGCAAATGAACATGTATATATGCATATGGTACGAGATTGGAATGAAAAGAACTGATAATACCAGTAGGATATAAATGCATAAACTAGTACATCATTACACTTATTAGAACACTCATATGGGAATCTATATATAAATCAAGAGGATTATAATACATGAGTGTACATATATATATATATATATATATATATATATATATATATATATATATATATATACACACCCAGAGGTATGTACAGTTAGAGAATTTGAACAATTAATCCAGAGGCTTAGGTTGTGACACTATTCCATTAATGGATTGCCAGAGGAGTAGAAACAAGTGGGATAAGAATTCAAATATGAATAATTGATTGGTTGTTTAAATCGGACGTGCAAAGTGAACTTGACCGTGGCCAGGTCAAGGGACACTGCGCACAAATTAGGGTGAAGGGGAAGTCTGACACTTACGCTGATCACGTCAGTGTGGGATGACTCTCGAAACCCCCTACAAGTTGACACATAAAGTGCAAATAGGAGTGAAAATTTGATAAGTTGGATTAGGGAAACGTGAAGGGAGTGATGTTAATGATGGAAGATACGATGGTATAGAATACATGCATAAGGGAATCGAACCTTAAACGATAAACATATGTAAGGAAATGGTAATGCAAAAATACATATTATAAAATATATATATATATATATATATATATGTATATACTACCGCAATCAAATACAATATGTAACCGGTAGTAGCAATTTACTTTAGTTCCTGGCGGAACATAATAACGACAATAAGGCTTATGACCAAACAGAGCTAGTCGACAAGCGGCTGCTTGATGCAATAATAAGAACAATGGTCATAATAAGAAAACTAAACATCCTATGTTAAAGGGGTGTTACAATAAAAAAAAAGCTTGTAACTTGTATAATTCAGTAACCTTTTGATTGAAACTAATTGAGGTCAACCGATAATGTCAAGGCCATAATTTGGCTGAAAGCACTAAAGCAGGAACACCCGACCTCCAAAAAAATGGATAGACAATTAACAATCCACAGGATCCATGTATAAATTGAAATACCCCTTGTCAATCAAGAGACCTTTACCTCTATTATAGGGATACAATTAAGCCATGCACTACATTGGAAGGAAAAAAAATTGAGCCGAAGGTAATCAAAGTCGCACAGCAGAAGCTGGTGGACCGTACCTCACATCTTTCAGTTGAAAAACCAGCGACCTATCGGCCAACACCTTAGACCCAGAGAGGCTAAACCCGAATCCGCTTGTTGACCGGTATGGATACCGATAAAAGTCTTTTGATACAGAAACTAAGCCATTAACAAGATTAAGACCCTTGATGTGATCGTTTTGTGAGCTACATTACATAGGAGCTAGGATGACCCACGCAATTAAACATCTTAAACAAAGTGTGAGCCTCGATTTTAAACCCTATCCTATGTGGATTAAGTTTATTAGGATCTAATCGGGTTTTAGGTCCACTTATAACCTAAGATTAATAACTATGTCATATAACAATAATTATTAAAACCTAAGCTAGCTCACTGGAACCTATTATGAGTCGCCACCTAATTTTGACCTAGATTAAATTAGAAAAGGAGAGTTCGGGTTCGGGGGCTTGATATTCGACTTATTTAGGGTTCAATTACTTTCATTACCCTTCCTAGGTCGTTTTTCCTCTACTTGGTTTATTTACGGCTTATTACGAGTCATTTTAACCTAAGTGCGCGAGCTCCTGTTTTTTTGTGTTTTTTAGCATTTTTTGACAGAAAATTAAAGTGGAAATTAAAATTACCTAAACTAGGGTTTCGGAGGCAGAATTAGGTCGAATTTTGTTTCCGTCCGTAGCCACGGACCTAATGTCCGAAACCACGGACCCCAGTTAACCTAATTACATAGAAAAGTCAAATTTAAACAGAAACGAGATTTTGAAAAGTCCGGGGCCACAGACAGGACGTCCGTGGGCCCAGACATGTTTTATAAAACCCTAAATTTTGAAATAAAAATATCCCGCCACCATCCGGGGGCGTCCGGCTTTCGGACAGAGCGTCCGGGACCCCGGACATAGCGTCCGTGGGTGCGGACCGACCTCGGACGGCGGCGTTGAGGCTGTTCCCGGCGGTGTTTTGGCTCAAAATTTATGGGTACGTAGCCTGAAAGATTCTAAACATGTTAGTGATCAAAAGTTTTCAATTTGACTACGAATTAAGGACGAAACTTATTGAACAAGTTAGTGGACAGAAACGCAAACAAACCTTAATTCAGAAGCAAAGAAAAGTTAGTTCGAATAGGAATTTCAACCAGAAGCGTATTGTGATCAGTGGAGTTAAAGAATTCGAATTCTAACCTGTTTTGGCTTCGGGATTTGGTTGTTCCTTCACATCGGGAAACTTCGAACGCGTCGTTGGTAGCCGATCTGGTTCAACTTTGACCCGAGTTTCTGATTTCTTCTTCCTTGTATGATTAAGGACGGTTTGCTTCTGATTTTGTGGTGTTTTGGGTGCTTGGAAGTTCAATAGGAAAAGAAAGGATGAGTTTTTGGTGATTTTGGGGTGATTTCTGCAGTGTTTCGGTATTGATTTGAGGCTTGGAAGTGTAAAAACGTGGGAAGAAGGTTCGTGGCTGTGTTCTCTGACTTTGGAGGTGTTCTCCTTTTGCCCTAGTTCGTTCTTGGGGGTCCTTTTATAGAAAGAGCATGGTCAAATTGATAGAGCAAGATCTTTATCTAAAAGACTGATTTTGTGCTCTAAGGGAATCTGATTTTTTAGAATATGTTGCAAGCCGATAAAATTATGAAAATTTAACTGAGGGTAAAGAATGATTTTTAGGAATTTTGAGAGTTGGAATCGGATTAGTTTGATAAATAATCGATTAGATAAAAATCGCACAATATGGAATCTCCCATAATTCATAACTAATTATTGGAAAGTCGAAATAACGAAATTCCAACGGCATTAGTCTCTAAAAATCATCCTCTATCTTGTGTTAAAATTGCATGACATTTCGTTTTGATTTCGGTATTTTCCGGAGGAGAGAGAAAATTGCAAAAATGATTGAATTTCTCTTTTAAATTTTGGGATAAGGTTCCAAATAAAATAATTTCAGGTTTATGACTGTATGTAGTCATGCTAACCATGTGACAATTTTATTTTAATTTTGGAAACCTTTTATTATTTCTATTTTGAGGTTATTTCATGTGTTAATTAAAGAAATTAGCTTATAATATGAATTAAAAGCTAAATTTCCAGAATAAATATTATCAGAAAATCATGAAATACCTTTCATAATGACTATGATATTTGGAAGTGTTTGGAGATAATGAACAAGTCATATGAAAATAGAAAACCCCGATAATGTCCTTGGAAAATCCTGCATTGGTGCATTTTGACCACTTTGCCCTTTGTAACACGTATGCCTTAGAGACCACTCCGGGGGGGGTTGAAATTTTGGGTATAACAGATTGCCCCCCGTCAACTAGGCTTTGTAATGAAGATGAAAAGACTAGTTGATGCCTGAGTGATACCCCAAAATTTTGGATCTTAAAAGGCCCTATATGCAGATTGCGTCGAGCTATTCTAAGGCGCCGACTACCTATGAGTGAGAATGAGAAGATGTCAAGCGATTCTAAGGCATTGACTACCTATAAGATGAAGTAATGTCAAGCGATTCTAAGGCGTTGACTACCTAAATGATGAAAATGATGTCAAGCTATTCTAAGGCGTTGACTACCTATAATGAGTGAAATGTGCTTAATGTGATGATGAATTGTATGACCTAGGTGCATCTAGGGACCGGAACCTATTCCGAAGTGTGTGTAAAAGGTTAAGGACTGAGAGTGCCAAACGTGGCAGGTGCTAAGGAAGTGGGTAAGACTTATGACAAGCTTGAGGGTGAGTTCTTCTACTCAGGTGAGAATTTGTATCTGTGAAGAATCTGCATCTTCGTGGTGAGAATCTGTATCTGAATCTACGGGTGAGAATCTGTATCTGAATCTACGGGCGAGAATCTGTATCCCTGAAGAGTCTGTATCTATGGATGAGAATCTGTATCTCTGAAGAATCTGTATCTTCGTGGTGAGAATCTGTATCTCTGAAGAATCTGTATCTCCGGGGCGAGAATCTGTATCTCTGAAGAATCTGTATCTCCGGGGCGAGAATCTGTATCTCTGAAGAATCTGTATCTTCGGGGTGAGAATCTGTATCTTCGAGGCGAGAATCTGTATCTCTGAAGAATCTGTATCTTCGGGGTGAGAATCTGTATCTCTGAAGAATCTGTATCTTCGGGTGAGAATCTATATCTCTGAAGAATCTGTATCTCCGGGGCGAGAATCTGTATCTCTGAAGAATCTGTATCTTCGGGGTGAGAATCTGTATCTCTGAAGAATCTGTATCTCGGGGAGAATCTGTATCTCTGAAGAATCTGTATCTCGGGAGAATCTGTATCTCTGAAGAATCTGTATCCTCGGGGTGAGAATCTGTATCTCTAGTCTATGATGAGGAGTTTCATGCAGACGGATGCAAGGTAAACTTTATGCAAATGATCATGATGAAAGTTGATTATGAAAGTGCCAAACGTGGCTATGATGATGTGCATGTCAAATTACAATCAAAGTGTATGTAGGAAACTTGTCCAAAACAAGAAATCGTTGGAAAATGTGCCAAACGTGGTAGTGTTTGAAGAAAATTCTGTTTAGTGAAAAGGAAAGTGAAATTATCATCTCCTAACTATAGACTTCGGACTTGTAATTTATCTCCTACGAGATGAACATGCCGCCGGTGGGGTATGGTGTATGATGTGAAGGTAAGGGCTTATGTGGGCCTGTGTGGTGTATGAAGTGAAGGTAAGGGCTTATGTGGGCCTGCGGTGTTTGATGTGGTGGTAAGGGCTTATGCCTGTGGTGGGATGGTGGTGCTCAAGCTTTAGGTTTCAATTGGTGTTGGCATGGCAATTGTTGGAACCAACAATTGCCCCTAGTATTTTTCCTTAGGACAATCTGAGCTAGAGTTCATGGCAATTGATCGGAACGATCAATTGCCCCCAGTATTTTCTTTGATTAAACGTGCGAACAAGTCTCATCCTCACAGGGTCGAGGCTTATGCTTTGATGTGGTGCTTCCTATCCTATGCTCAACGTGGTTGGTGTTTGCACTCATTTCTCGCTCATGGTCATAACCTCTAGACCATTGAATTCGATATTTGATGGATTTACGCATTTGATCTGTTACTTTCACGTGATTGGACACACAACTATCAAGTCGGAAGTCTTCAGAGCTTATAACGTGGCCATAGGGTGTGATGAAAGACGACGGGATCATGGAGGGATATTTGAGGTATGTGGAGCCTAAATGGGTGACCAAAGCTGCACCTTGTGTCTTCTCTCGGATTCATCTTCTTTGTCTTGAAGTCGTCTAGCTGCTTTGTGTTGACGTTGTTTTCGAGCTTCTGGACTTGGACTTTTGAAGTTGTCCTTTACACCATTTCTCTTCTCTTTGTCATTTGGATTTCTTCGAGGCACTTTGGGTTTGCCTCTTTGTTTTGTCCTTTCTTGACTTCGCCTTCGGGGTTCTTGTGTCTCCCGGTTTTGGGCTTCGAGAGCTGTTTTGATGTGAGCTTTTTGGATCCTGTGTCACTCTGGGACCATTTGCGGATCACTTTGTCATGCTGATAGCGGCGTTGCTTCTTTGGACTGATGAGAACGTTATCTGAGAGTCGGACTCCTCGCGTCCTTTGGTCACCGGGTCGGACATTCATCGTTGGCTGGGTTATTTTGTGGAGTTCATAATATCGAAAAGGGATATATGAAAGGCTCAGCGGGGGTGCCTAGGGTTTAATGACAGGGTTTACAAGCTTTTGGCTATGTGGTGTTGTACCTAGGTGCTTCGTCATTCCTGATAGTTGTGTATCCGTTCTTTGTTACTTTTCGCAGGTCTAAGAGTAAATTTACAAATTATCTCCTTCGGTCGGAGTTATGCCATTTACATTTTCCTTCGTATGTGGTCCCACCGGAGTCGTGTAAAAATGACACGCCCGTTCACTCATGGTTTTTCCGCTCAAGACACTCTCGTGAATTCTCACTCTGAGACTTGTTCACACAATTAAACAAAAGAAATAATCGTGGTTGGTCTTTAAACTCAGATTGCCCCCAGTATTAGTCCAGGGTTTATGACAACGATTTGTATGTGGTTTGTTTGGATGCTTAGGGGTGAGCTGTAGCATTTGGTTGGACATGTTCATCCTTTTGGAAACAAAAAGACAAATCATTTTATTCAATTGCCAGAAGATGAACATTAGTTTTGAAAGATGATTTGGTTGAAGGTGCAAAATGAACAAACATTTTTTTCTTGAGATTGTAAATCGAAAAGACAAGAGACTGAAATTCGAACATCTAAGCCTCATTAAAATGGAAATATCATAAACCCCTTACAAAATAGAAAAGAAAAATTGAGAAAGCAAAATGCAACTAGACACTAGCCTACTCGACAAACTGGAGTCCTTGCTCGATAAGGTCCTCAATCTTGTGCTTCAATGTTCTGCAGTCGTCAGTACTGTGTCCTGGTAGTTGATGAAACTGGCAGAATTGATGGAGATGTTCCCCGGCTTGGGTGATCCCAGGGCTAGGTGTGAGAGGCTGTAGTAGGTCTAGCTCTTGTAGCTTCACGAGTGCTTGACTGAGAGGCCGGCCAATGTCGGTAAACTGTCTCGGTGTAGAGAACCTCTTGGATCGGGGTGAGGCCTTGATGTTCTGCTTTACAGCACTGGGTTTTTGTATGGTGCTCACTTGGTATGAAACTTGAGCTGTTTTGGCCGGTCCTGACTTAAAGGTCTCGATACTCACACCCTGGGCTTTGGGTTGTTCCAGCTTTAGCTCGCCTTTGTGAATCTTTTCTTCCATGATTCTTACCTGTCCCATCAGCATGTCGAAATTAGGGAAGTATGTGCAACTCAGCTCGTTGTTGTATTGTCTCTGCATATTGTCCACAATCATTCGAATCTGTTCTTGCTCATCCATTTTTGTAGGCATAGCAGCGGCCTTCATCCTCCACCGTTTGATGAAGTCGGACATTGATTCACTGTCTCTCTGCCGAGTGCTGGCAAGGTCGGACCTGGTGACTTCGAGATTTTTAGCATACTCGAAATGGTGCAAGAAAGCCCCACAAACCTCCTCATAGGTTTTGGTGTTCATCCTCTGAGTCAAATACCAACGTTGAGGTGTTTCATCGAGGTAACGGGCAAAGACCTTGGCCTTTTGCATGTCATTCAACCTGAGGATGGACATCTCCCTATCGAACATCGCCAGATGGACCTGCGGGTCTGAGGAACCCTTGTATAGAGCAAGTGTGGGCAACTTCAACTTTGGGGGGAGATCAACCTCGGGGTACGATGCCATAGAGGAGTAATCAAAACCAGCCGGCTTGCTAGCCTTTTCCATGCGCTCGATCCTTTTCAGAGCCTTCTTGAGTTCTGCAGTTAGCTGGTGATCTGGGGAGGCTTCCCCTACGAATCCTTGCGTACCCTGGGCCCCAATGGAGTTAACTTCGATGTGGTCATGCTCGTTCCTAGAGTCAGCAATCTTTCCTGAAATGTTTTCCTGATGACCAACCTCAAGGGAATTGATTTTGCTTTTCAGCTCTTCGATGATGGTGACATACTTAGCCTCCATGTCATTAGTGGTGGACCTATGTTTCTGTTCCATGGCATCAAAGGCGGCTCTGTACCTCTGCTCTAAGGCTGCAAACTGGGCCTCCATGCTGACTGGGTTTCCTCCCTCTACCATACTTGGGATTCGGGCTTATCTGTTGGAAAAGAAGTGGATTGAGCTAAAATTCTGGACCGTGAAGAAGTTGTAGGTTAAAACTTGTTTGGGCTACAAGAAAAGCACATGAGCTGGAATGTTTTGAAGATTGTGGGTAAGCACTGAGGCCCGAAATGAGTTGGAAGGGAGGCGCCTAGAAATGTTTGAAGAATGTGGCTCTTGGGCCAGAATATTTTGAGAATTGGGCGCTTGGGCCAGAATGTGTTTGGGCTAGCGGTAAAGCACACGGGTCAAAATGATTTCTAAACCATGTTCTTGACGTGAATTGGAATTTGGGCAAGTGAAAAGTCTTCCTAGACTAGAATGAACCTTGAAATGGAAAGGCCTGATGGATCTTCATGAATTGCTTTAGGTGGATTTGTTTTTCATGGGCCTAGAACTAAATTGATAATTAAAATTGGGCTGAAAGATAAATCACCTAAATCTAAACTTTTGGGCCGAAGCCCAACAAATAACTCACACATTCAAATCAAGCAGGGCCTTTGGGCCGCAAACAATAAAGCCGCGATATCGGGTTGGGCTGAGTTGATGTAGGAAAAGTTCCTATCAATCTCTAGACTGGGTAGTGGGCCGATCATACAGGCAAACAGGGCCCACACAAATTCAACATGTCCTCACTTGACGGTTAAATCAATTTGGGTATGGATCGATCCGGAGAGGTGCTTGGGGCTTAGGCCCAGGTCGCCACAAAGGAATAGGGCTTGCACGCTATTCTCTTTGGGCTTCCCCACTTTTTTCACATCACCTGAAGGTGTGCGTCTGCGGCCGGGTCTTTGACTGACCAAACAATGGGCTAGGTAAGGACACTGCCAGGAAAACGCTTGGGGCTAAGGCCCAGGTATTAAGGGGATGTGGTTAGACGACATCCTCCTCTTTTCCCCCGCTTATTCACATCACCTAAAAGGTGTGAGTCCCTGACAGGGGACCCTCAAACGGGTCCCGGGATGAAATCGGTTTAGGTGGACCCTCGCTCTCATATGATGCAAAGGTGCAGAAAATTAAAGTGCGCACAAAAGTAAACAAACAAAGTAATAAAGCCATAAATAAACATTTTTCGAGTTAAGCCCTCTTTCTTAAAATTAAACAAGTTAAAATTAAGAAGTTTGTCCCCAGCAGAGTCGCCAGTCTGTGAGCCTCGATTTTAAACCCTATCCTATGTGGATTAAGTTGATTAGGATCTAATCGGGTTTTAGGTCCACTTATAACCTAAGATTAATAACTATGTCATATAACAATAATTATTAAAACCTAAGCTAGCTCACTGGAACCTATTATGAGTCGCCACCTAATTTTACCTAGATTAAATTAGGAAAGGAGAGTTCGGGTTCGGGGGCTTGATATTCGACTTATTTAGGGTTCAATTACTTTCATTACCCTTCCTAGGTCGTTTTTCCTCTACTTGGTTTATTTACGGCTTATTACGAGTCGTTTTAACCTAAGTGCGCGAGCTCCTGTTTTTTTGTTTTTTTAGCATTTTTTGACAGAAAATTAAAGTGGAAATTAAAATTACCTAAACTAGGGTTTCGGAGGCAGAATTAGGTCGAATTTTGTTTCTGTCCGTAGCCACGGACCTAATGTCCGAAACCACGGACCCCAGTTAACCTAATTACACAGAAAAGTCAAATTTAAACAGAAACGAGATTTTGAAAAGTCCGAGGCCACGGACAGGACGTCCGTGGGCCCGGACATGTTTTATAAAACCCTAAATTTTGAAAATAAAAATATCCCGCCACCATCCGGGGGCGTCCGGCTTTCGGACAGAGCGTCCGGGACCCCGGACATAGCGTCCGTGGGTGCGGACCGACCTCGGACGGCGGCGTTGAGGCTGTTCCCGGCGGTTTTTTGGCTCAAAATTTATGGGTACGTAGCCTGAAAGATTCTAAACATGTTAGTGATCAAAAGTTTTCAATTTGACTACGAATTAAGGACGAAACTTATTGAACAAGTTAGTGGACAGAAACGCAAACAAACCTTAATTCAGAAGCAAAGAAAAGTTAGTTCGAATAGGAATTTCAACCAGAAGCGTATTGTGATCAGTGGAGTTAAAGAATTCGAATTCTAACCTGTTTTGGCTTCGGGATTTGGTTGTTCCTTCACGTCGGGAAACTTCGAACGCGTCGTTGGTAGCCGATCTGGTTCAACTTTGACCCGAGTTTCTGATTTCTTCTTCCTTGTATGATTAAGGACGGTTTGCTTCTGATTTTGTGGTGTTTTGGGTGCTTGGAAGTTCAATAGGAAAAGAAAGGATGAGTTTTTGGTGATTTTGGGGTGATTTCTGCAGTGTTTCGGTATTGATTTGAGGCTTGGAAGTGTAAAAACGTGGGAAGAAGGTTCGTGGCTGTGTTCTCTGACTTTGGAGGTGTTCTCCTTTTGCCCTAGTTCGTTCTTGGGGGGTCCTTTTATAGAAAGAGCATGGTCAAATTGATAGAGCAAGATCTTTATCTAAAAGACTGATTTTGTGCTCTAAGGGAATCTGATTTTTTAGAATATGTTGCAAGCCGATAAAAATTATGAAAATTTAACTGAAGGTAAAGAATGATTTTTAGGAATTTTGAGAGTTGGAATCGGATTAGTTTGATAAATAATCGATTAGATAAAAATCGCACAATATGGAATCTCCCATAATTCATAACTAATTATTGGAAAGTCGAAATAACGAAATTCCAACGGCATTAGTCTCTAAAAATCATCCTCTATCTTGTGTTAAATTGCATGACATTTTGTTTTGATTTCGGTATTTTCCGGAGGAGAGAGAAAATTGCAAAAATGATTGAATTTCTCTTTTAAATTTTGGGATAAGGTTCCAAATAAAATAATTTCAGGTTTATGACTGTATGTAGTCATGCTAACCATGTGACAATTTTATTTTAATTTTGGAAACCTTTTATTATTTCTATTTTGAGGTTATTTCATGTGTTAATTAAAGAAATTAGCTTATAATATGAATTAAAAGCTAAATTTCCAGAATAAATATTATCAGAAAATCATGAAATACCTTTCATAATGACTATGATATTTGGAAGTGTTTGGAGATAATGAACAAGTCATATGAAAATAGAAAACCCCGATAATGTCCTTGGAAAATCCTACATTGGTGCATTTTGACCACTTTGCCCTTTGTAACACGTATGCCTTAGAGACCACTCCGGGGGGGGGGGGGTTGAAATTTTGGGTATAACACAAAGGTTCAAGGATGATGTAATGGGGATTACGTGGGCGTAATCCATTTTTAAGGGGGGTAGGCACATTTCACTTTTGCTATTCTGTTGCTCGTTTGATGCGTTGTTTTGATGGGTATGTGTGTGAACTGTGGATGGATTGTTTTGGATGCATTGTGGTTATGAGTGAATGAATGAATAACTTGTTCTCTTGATTACACGTGAGTATGGTTTATGAATATTGCTGGTACATTGAAATATCATTGAGAACATGGTGAAGCCACAGATGTGGCATATTCTTGAGAACTTGGTGAAGCCGCAAATGTGGCATGGTGCTTATAAGCACAAATGGTGAAATAGAACTAATGGAATTTGTGGGACATGATCCCTTGGCTAGTGATAACGAATTCTGGACTTGATCCCCGTGAGTGGCCAAAACACGAACATTAATTAACGAGACAAGACTTCGGGTCGAAAGTCTCTTTAAGGGGGGTAGGTTGAAACACCCCTAATAATTAAAACGCATGAAATCGTGAATATGGGTGGTATGTACAATAAACCGGTCACAGTAATATAACCACGGTATAACATATAACCTACGATATTGAGGGACATACTATGTCCGTGAATATAAACAAGTCACAATGTAACATACACATTTGTGCTCAGCGGTTTTTGACATTAACCGATACAATTTAGCAAATTAAATTATACCGCGTTAGGACGTTTGTGCACGAAACTAGTGTAGCACATTATGTAAACAAAAATAGATCAGGTACTTGTGTTATATAACTATCGTACAGATAACATATGCTACGAGCACATAGCATACGAAATACGTGATTAGATACAAACATGTACAGGTAACATTATAACCTAAGGACTTGTACTCACCCATTATATTCCATGACATAGGTAATAACCCAATTACCAATGTGCTACTGAACTCAATTATCAAACTACAATAAAATCAGTCTCACTCTTGAAACATCCCAGAGTTCCGCAAGTTTGCATTAAATGGAAACAAACAGTCGCTCAACCCTTGTAATATACCGATTTTGAACAGCAAAATCTTATTTGGTTTCTCCATCTCCCCCACATACCATTACTCTTCTTTCCTTCTAGTTTTTGTGAGCCCGATTAAATAAACTACGAACCCATTCACTTACCCACTCAACAGTTAATAATCACTCAGCCATTACTGTACCGATTCTTATTTCAGAAAACTCCTCTGCATGAAAATGACTTCCCTGTTTCCCAATTGTTGTCTCTGGAGTTCCTTCTCACGTGCGTCTGTAACCCAAAGCAACAGACCACTCAATTCTTCCCACTTTCCCACGTAAATTACTTTGGTTGCTTTTCCAACAAAGGTCCCCTTGCCTTCTCGCATGCGTGAGTTCCGACCTCTGATCCAAACAAGCTTGCGTTTTTTCTTCCTGCATGTCCTTCATGTTGTTTCCGAAATACGCGCAAGCCAGAGCAAGATTTTTGGAATTTCCCTAACTGTTGTCGCGTGGTGAGACTTTCCTTTCCTAGAAGTTGCTCTTCGATCTGGAGCTAGTTGACACAGAAGCGAGGTGTTGAGGATCTAAGGAGAACCCACTCCGCTCTTGCCCAAATCTAGCTCCAGGTAATACTCCAAGTTATATTCCCCGATTCAGTTTCCTCTTTTGAGCTTTTTCTGAAAACTCTTGCTCCAGTATCGCTCTAATCCTCTATCCTTTCACGCGTGAGACATGCATGCAAACTCCCCGGTGGTACTCCTGGAAAATCCTTATGGGGAAGACGCTTCCAAGAGTTCCTGGAGGTAAGAACAATAACCAGAATCGTTCTGATCAATCTTCTTCCTTCCCTCTGTTCTTGTCCGAAAATCCTGGCTTTTGACTTCTCTTTTCACTTCTCTGTGTGCATGCGTGAGTACCTTGGGAACAATCCTCACAAGGTTACACCGAAAACGCCTCAAGAAAACTAGCCCATGTCTGTTAGAAAATTATCCCAAGGTAAGAACATCAAACCAGCTCTGTTCTCTATTGGTCTCTTCTGTTTCCTGGTCACGATCTCGCCCCTTTTTTTTCTTATCTTAAATGCATGGCCAGTGGAACGTCTAAAACGTCCATCAGTTCGCAATCAAAACAGAGATTAAATTCAAGTAACCCCTCCTGATGAAGGTAAAACCTACCAAGAACTCTATCAAATAACACTTGCGGTTTAAGTTTGAAGAGAACAACAAAACTGACTGTGGTACTTGTTCCGTCTAGGTGCGGAAAAGGACCCTGGAGTATCATGAACTCCCCAGGCAGAAATAACCCCGAGAACCCCCCCCCCCCCCTCCTAAGGTTGTAACCCAAAATCCTTGCCTAAACTATGCTTAAAAACTTGTGTATAAATTTGGTCTGAAGTTATCTTGTTAATCTGGTAACCATACGTGGGAAATGCTATCTGTGCAAACAACCTTAACAGCCCCAGGGTTATAGCCCACATTCGAAACAAAAAAAAAAGCTAAAACCAAGCTTAACCTGGTGAAAGTTTCGGCTGGTTATCATGCTGATACATCTGTTAGTAATGAACTGGTAACTACCGAAATAAAATTCTGGTTATGTGTTGGTGTGGTGAGCTAATGATGAAGATGTATTAAGGGCTAAATACGGAGTTATAAATTTGGTGTCTTGATTCCCGGCAAGTGTGTGGTTGTTCTGGAAACTTTGAGGTGAAGTTGCCAGGGGAATACTGCTAGGTGACTTAGGGAAAAACATGCCTAAGATGGGTTAGTGTTTACTGGTGAGAATCGGTTAGAAACATGCTAGAAAAACAGCAAGGAAAACTAAGGTACATGAACTGAAAAATCTGGTGTGTTTCTGCTGAGGTGAAGTGCTATAGTCCAGGAAGTATTAGGCTGATGTGTTAGGGGGAAAACCTGTTGATTAACTGAGATAATAATGCACTAAGTGGCTAGGAGGAAACCGATTGGGTAATGTAAACAAGGGCTAAGAATTTGAGTGACAGATTTGGTTATTAATACAAAAAAAACAACCGCTGCTGTATTTCTGGAAAGGTTGAGTGTTGCCAGGTAAATGATACTAGGAGGATGGTGATATAACGACACTAAACTACCTACTCAGTTTCGAATAATGCCTAAGCTGCATGTGTTGAAAACTTGGTTAAAATAATACCGAAGCTTAGTGTGTTGTGTAGGTTCGACAGAAACTGGACTTGGAATGAGGGTCTGAGTTGTCACGTTTTAAATGCCTGAAATGGAATTAGTGAGTTCTTGTGAAACCTGGTTAGGAGTGTACTAGTAAAACAATAGAACAACTAATGTAAACGCTTTGATGTTTGGCAAAAACAATGATGAAAACATACAGATTAAATCCAAGAGGAATGAAACTGGTAATGAATGAGTAAAAATCTGGTTGTGAACTGCTTAAACAACAGCAGAAAATTTATCTTGATTGAAACTTAGGGTGTCTTAGTGTCGATTAATTATGGAGACTGCTCTAGGTTAGTAGCTAGTTAACCCTGAAGCGTTAAGTAGACAATGTGCCATTTGCTCATGAGTCAAATAACAGGTGAAGTTAGGAAGTTCTGTAAGAAACAGTTAATGAAACCAACGCAGAAATGAACTAAACTCTACAACTTCTCTTCCCAGTATAACCGAATTCAGGAACCTATTAAAGGTTGTGGTGGCTGAATAATGAACTTAAAACCTTGCTAACCTATTATACTAAGTGTAAATAAGTTGGGGGTGGGGGATATTGGAGAAACCAAATAAGATTTTGCTGTTCAAAATCGGTATATTACAAGGGTTGAGCGACTGTTTGTTTCCATTTAATGCAAACTTGCGGAACTCTGGGATGTTTCAAGAGTGAGACTGATTTTATTGTAGTTTGATAATTGAGTTCAGTAGCACATTGGTAATTGGGTTATTACCTATGTCATGGAATATAATGCGTGAGTACAAGTTCTTAGGTTATAATGTTACCTGTACATGTTTGTATCTAATCACGTATTTCGTATGCTATGTGCTCGTAGCATATGTTATCTGTACGATAGTTATATAACGCAAGTACCCGATCTATTTTAGTTTACATAATGTGCTACACTAGTTTCGTGCACAAACGTCCTAATGCGGTGTAATTTAATTTGCTCAATTGTATCGGTTAATGTCAAAAACCGCTGAGCACAAATGCGTATGTTACATTGTGACTTGTTTATATTCACGGACATATGTATGTCCCTCAGTATCGTAGGTTATATGTTATACCGTGGTTATATTACTGTGACCGGTTTATTGAACATACCACCCATATTCACGATTTCATGCGTTTTAATTATTAGGGGTGTTTCAATTGTTATTTAATCTTCAACTTTATGTGCAGATAATTAGTGACACTAGTTTTTTTAATTCTTTTAATATTCAAATTCAAGAATAGTTGTTCAATGAAAATTATATAATAAAATAATGTTAATACAACTTACCATCTTTTATTCATAAAAAAAAACTTACCATCTTTTGATTGGTTTGTTATTATTTAATAATCAAGTTATGTTCTAATAAGCGATACTAGTTATTCACATTTTTGAACCAATTTGTTCAATATTTATTACATATTGTTCATACATTTTTTGCTGTTCAAATTTGAGACTAGTTGTTCACATGAAATTATGTAGAAAAACGATGTTAATACAACTTACAATTATTTTATTAGTTTGATGTTATTTATTCATCTAGTTAATGTTCACATAAGTGATACTAGTTGTTCAACATTTTTTAAATCTGTTCACAAATTTAAGACTAGTTGTTCAAGTGAAATTATATAGTAAAATATTGTTGATATAACTTATGATTATTTTATTGGTCTGGTGTTCCTTATTCATCTAATGGTTATTAGTAATAGTAAAGTTCTTTAACTCCAAATCTGTTTTTAGTTAATAAACAAAATAGAAAAACTTTAAAATGACCATGTCATATAATCTAAATCAGCCATTTTTTTCACGCGTACTTCGGAATCACGGAGCATGGTGCTTGCGGTTCTACAATAGAACTGCCATATTTAAAAAAAACTGAGATTTGTATATTTTAATGTATTCTATAATAGATAAATATTAGAGAATATAGTTTATACAACAAATTTCAAAGATTATGTTATATATATAAACATTTAACGTGTGTGGCTCAAAAGAGAAAATAGTATGCATTTGTTATATATGAGTAAGAAACTTGAAGGTCATCAAAAACACTTTGAAAGAGAGTCATTACGATGTATGCTAGGAATCTCTGACTGAGATCTACGAATCCCATCTTATCACTGGTGAAGACTTTAGATAATAATTGTGATGAAGTGGGGCTATAGCTAGAACCCCGGAAAATTTGGAAGACCCTCAAAGCAAAGCACGTTGTGATTGTGATAATGAATGAATGAGGAATAATACTACGAATGATTATTCCAAAGGAGCGGGGCATGCATTCTCTGGCGTGGGCCCGGCCGGCCGTCGAACGTGTCTATCAATCGTTAAAAAATCCAATTTTTTGGCTACAACCAAGATAGCTATATACATGTATATTTGGTTATTGAAAATTGTACGTGTGATCATTCAAAATTGTACGGACATATGTACATGTATACAGTGAATTGTGATATTTCTGAATTTGTACTAAATGTACATACTAACTTTATAAACTGTACAACAAACTTATAAAACATGTACATTTACTCTACACAAACTGTATCATAAAAAATGTAGCCAAAAATGACTACATATGGTTGTAGCTAAGACTCAATGTTAAAAAAAAACTGGTTTCATCCGGCTCACCTGTATATGACTGGATGGATAGGTGAGGTGAGCTGTTCATTCCTCTGTGACGACTGTTACTATATAGTGGTTCGCGCTGGTGCTGATGTATTGTGCATTTAAATGCTGCGTATCCAAGATTGAAACTTCTTCTGGGTTCACTTAGAAAAGCGTTTGTACTATAGATAGGTAGTTCTAGATAAAAAGATGGCAATCTCAAGGATAGCTATTGGAACTGGCTCTGAAGTAAGGCATCCTGATGCCCTAAGGGCCGTAATGGCTGAATTCTTCTCTATGATTATTTTTGTCTTTTCAGGCCAAGGCTCCGCAATGGCATTTAGTAAGAAACAACCTAAATCCAACTTTTGTCTTACAGTCAATCAAGCATGCTCTATATTTGTACATATGCATGCATGTTTGTAATTGATTGTGCATTGTGGTAAGAAGTTAATATCCTCTTGAATTCTCGGATCGGCGCAGACAAGTTGACCGACGATGGATCAACACCCCATCTGGGTTAATAGTTGCCGCCCTAGCTCAGCCTTTGGCATCATGGCCGCCGTTTGCACAAGTGCTAACATCTCTGGTGGGCATTTAAACCCTGCTATTACTTTCGGTGCATTCCTTGGCGGTCAAATATCCCTAGCAAAAGGTCTTCTCTATTGGATTGCCCAGTGTCTCGGCTCCGTTGTAGCTTCTTGCTTCTCAAATTCTGTACCGGTGGAATGGTAATTATTAACCCCTACTATCTCTGTCCATGAGGATTGTTCTATTTGTTTTTTTCATGTTTTTCATATCAATATTTAACCTATATGATATGCTAATTTTATGAAAACTAAAATTATCAACATACAGTTTCTTATATATTCATAACTTAGATTTATGAA
>JAIOTZ010001041.1:0-40408 GCA_023374045.1 Limonium bicolor
CCGAAATGGACCCTTCCACTATCTAGATAGTAGTAAGTAATACTTGTATAGAAAATAGTATTACAAATTAAGTCTGTGTTGCTTTTAGACAGAAATTATATGCAGACGACCGTACATAATTGTTTTTTTTTTTCTTCTAAAGATGTATATATGAACCACATATAAATTATCCTCAGTCGAAAGTTGTGGTGTTTACTTAACCGCCATAATTCTTGGAGGGTACGTGGGGTGATTTTCTACAAATATATGTCAATTTTTCTTTGTATAGTTGACCCAAGTGAATGCGACCGAAGATAATAACTATTAGGCCATGGGCCGGTATTGCTGTATTGGGCCGATTCAGGTTTAGTTTATAGTGTCCAGTTTACACTTCTATTCCCTCACTTGTATACTATAAATACACATGTTTCGATAATCAAGATATTTTCAGTCACAATCTCTCATTCACTAATAACTACTCATTCATTCTTATTCAAAATATCTATCGTTTAGAAATGAATTTGAACAGATTTAAATAGAAGTATTGTTTTTATTAATTTACCTTTCTTTTTTATTGAATTGATTCATTTTTTTCCTTAATGACAATCTCACTCATCTTAATCATCTTTATTAGTTCGTATTTGAATTTTTTTTCCACATATATTTAGTAATGAAAACTTTTACATTGAAGAAGAAAATATATACAGTTTCTACATACAATTAATGTATAATTTTGTATTATGTGTAGAATCAACATAGTCAATGATGACAAAATAGCTAAAGAGTTGTTGTACATATTTTTCAATGCTAGTTACTTTCAGTACTACAACAACAACATAGATTTTAGAAATTTCAACCACTATACGTAGAGAATAATTTAGAACGTACACTTAATTTGCTGCCAACATTTATTATCGTACATACACACTTTGTAGTTTTCACTTCTTCAAAATTTTACTAGTATACGCACCTTGCCAACTGGTGTAGCAGCATTGGCGCTGCTGACACTCTCCCCGCTATGATCACTAGTACGAGAATTTGGAAGGCAAAGTTGCCATGCATGGAAGAGTTTGGTTTTGGTGAATGCCTAATATTTGTGTTGGTGTAGGAAAATTGTCTATGCCCTTACATTTGCTAATGGATATCAGGATAAACCTAGAGGTGATTCGGGCCAGGTTCCAACATAAACTTCTCAGAGAAAAGGTGTTTCCTATATGATTTATTCAGTTAGATGCAACAATAAACAGGATAAAAGTTTAGCCCTTCCTCGCTACACTTAACCTTCCAAAAAGTATCAATCCTACCACACTATATTTTCATTCGGAAAATTTCCCCAAAACGGTTGTTGGGCGGGGTCACGGTTCTTTCTTCTTCTATTTCCTGGAAACGGGTGTTCTTTTTATTTGTACAGAAGCCGAGGCTTTGTACAAAAGCCGATAATTCAATTATTGGCTTCCAGATGTCGATAATTAAATTATCAGCTTCTGTACAAAGTCTCAACGGTAACTTCAACGGTTAGTTTGTTGTTGGAGCATTTATAAATAATCTCTTCTCTCTCCCAACATTTGCTACCTTCTTGCTACTTTCTTACTAGTTTGTTCTCTGTAAAATAAATTTTTTTTGTTCAGTCCACACCCTTACACATCCCACACTCTTCCCCATTTGCTACACATATTTGAGATGGATATCCCATGCACTCTTTATCTAAATGTAGATCTTAAATACAACTCAGATGGTGTATATTTTCATATATCCCATTGGTCGAGATTTATCGATTGTCAAATTCCGGAGTTTTCTACATTTCAATCCTTCAAAGATACTGTCAAAAATCTTGTCGACTTGGAGTTAGGGGGAGATTATGTTATCATCGGCATGCTTTGCAGAAAGTTGGAGAATAAATATCCATCTTGTTCTTATCTTCCACTCAAAATTACTAGCGATTCTCTGGTGAAGCTGATGATATCAAACTTCATCAAGACAGACTTAGCAACCGCAACCCTCACCCAAGAGACTATCGCGACTTTGCGGACTATGTCTCTAGGACCGGGTTGCAGGACCTTCGCTTTTATGGGCGGTTCTTCACTTGGTGGAATAACCAATATAATCATGGGCGCATTTTGGGGAAGATCGATCGGGTCTTAGTTAATGAAGAATGGATCCTCACCTTCCCCACGAGCTATGCTTCATTTCTTCCTCCCCTGGTTTCGGATCACAGCCCCATGGTCATTTCCCTCCCTGCCCCTACTCCTCATAAGCGTAATTTTAAGTTTCTCAATCTATGGTCCAAGGACCCTTCCTTCCTCCCCCTTGTTCGGGAAGCGTGGGACCTTCCTATAAGGGGAAGTCGCCTTTTTATCATAGTCCAAAGGCTTCGCCACCTCAGATCCAGCCTCATTAATCTTCATAAAACTGAATATGGATCCCTTGGTGACAAATGTCAAATCATCAGAAATGACCTCAGCATTATCCAGAGGAGTTTGGACCAGGACCCATGGAATCCGGCTCTTATATCCCAAGAGAAATCCCTTAGGCATAGCCTCCTTGTTAGAGACTCCCAAGAGCTTCATTTCCTTTGCCAGCTCTCGAAAACGCGCTGGCTTAAGCTAGCAGACTCTAATACTTCCTTCTTTCATAGAGCCATTAAAACTAGAAGGAATAAAAACTCCATTGCGTCCATAACTAACAATCTTAGGAGATTCTCAAAACTCCGGCCGACATAGAAAACTGTCTGTTGGCCCACTTTCGTCAATCTCTAGGCTCTAGGACTCACCCTCAGGGCTCCCTGGCTGATCTTAACTTGGACAGTGTGAGAACTCTTGACCAATCATCTTGGGCTCAATTAATCAGGCCAGTTGATAACAACGACATTAGATCTGCTCTCCTTTCCTTAGGTGATGATAAGGCCCCGAGGCCGGACGGTTATACAGCCAAGTTCTTCAAAGCTGCCTGGGATATCATTGGTGAGGATATTTGTGTAGCAATTAAAAGCTTTTTCCATAGTGGTAGGCTCCTCAAGGAAATTAATGCCACCCTCATTACCCTTATCCCCAAAACGGACAATGCCTCATACCCTGGCAATTATAGGCCCATTTCTTGCTGCAATACCTTGTATAAAATCATTAGCAAAATCTTGGCTGAAAGACTTAAGTCGGTCCTTCCCACTATTGTGAACCCTAGCCAAGGTGCCTTTATCAAAGGCCGCCTAATCTCTGATAACATACACCTGTGCTCGTGCCTTATGAAAAACTACCAAAGAGCTCATGTCTCCCCTCGGTGCACTATGAAAATGGATATTAGGAAGGCGTTTGACACGGTAGACTGGAACTTCCTCCAGGACACTCTCTCCTTCCTAAACTTCCCCCCTGAATTTAGGAACTGGATTACTCAATGTGTCACCACCACCTCCTACTCGATCAACATTAATGGCTCCCCCACGACAACTTTCAAAGGAGAGCGAGGGCTGCGTCAAGGTGACCCCCTTTCCCCCTACCTCTTTGCGCTTACTATGGATATGCTCTCCCGGCTTCTCGATCAGCTCCTCATCACTCTAGGCTTTCACTACCACCCTTCATGCAATTCTCTCCATATCACCCACCTGTTCTTTGCTGATGACGCCCTGCTATTCTGTAGAGGTGATCGATCCTCCATCACCCTTATGCTCAACAAAGTCAACCTCTTCTCCGAAGCCTCCGGCCTTAGGCTTAACCCCTCTAAATCGGGCTTGTTCCTTAGAGGGGTCAACCAAACCCTTGCGGAGTCGCTCCTCCATCTCACGGGGTTTAACCAGGGGTCATTCCCATTCCGCTACCTTGGCATCCCAATCACTGCTAGGAAACCTAGGCTGCTGATTTTAACCCCCTTATTGATAGCATTCATAAAGCTATCACATCTTGGGGTAGTAAATCCCTCTCCTTTGCGGGTAGACTTTCCCTCATCCAGAGTACGCTCTTTGGTATAGTCGGCTTCTGGGCCTCCTGCATCACCATACCAAAGAATGTTATCAAGAGAATCAACAAATGCCTCCGCTCGTTTCTATGGTCGGGTGAGTCTGACAGTAACACCACCCCTTCTGTAGCCTGGAGCGCTACCTCGCACACCCAAAAAAATGGGGGCCTTGGCCTCAAGGACATCCACAAATAGAATATGTGCTTCATGCTCAAGACGTACCATCTCAGCCATTGCCCATGACTCAGAGCGTCTTTGGATCCAATGGATCCATAAACTGTTCTTACCTGACTCTCACACAATCTGGACTACTACTGCTAAGGGTAATGATCCCTGGACCTGGAAAGCTATCCTTCATGCCAAGGACTGGTGGATGGAGCAATGCGGGTCTCTTAATCATGTCATTTCTCTCTTCAACTCTTACCCTCACCGTCCTAAGGTCTGCTCTTTCTATAATGATGTCTCTATTCCCTCACAGTCCTTTAACTGGTATAATGTTTGCTGGAAAATTTGGTCTATTCCCAAAGTAAAATTTATCTTGTGGGTAACTCTGAAAGGTAGACTTAAAACCTGCTATAAGCTCCAATCTTGGGGCATATGTCTTGCTAACAGATGCTGGCTCTGTGAGCATGCTCAAGAGACAAGCAACCACCTTTTTTTCCATTGCAGGTTCTCTAGCAGGGTCTGGTGGACTATCTGTGACTGGCTGGGCATCCCTACCAATCGGTCAAGTCTTCGCATCTGCTCTTCCTGGATCATCCGCTACTGCAAAGGGCATCGCCCAATCAACTTGGTGAAAAGAGCGGCAATCGCCAACGTTGTCTATCATATATGGATAGAAAGATGCAAGAGAGCCATGGCCAACCAAGCAAGGGACCCATCACGCATTATTGCTGACGTCAAAGCTGCAATCAAAGCTATCATCGGGACTAAGACAATCAACTCCAGCGAAGACCATGTTTGGCTCGATAGAGTCCTTTACTCCTAGGAATGATGTCCCTGAGTAGAACGGTGTATTAGACGGTAGTGATTTGTATTTTGGTATTTTTTGGATCGGTATTTTGCCAGCGTGAGGCTGTTTTGTTAAATAGTGGGAGGGTTTTCTTGTTTATCCACTCTTCCTCTAGCCGGGTTGCCCACTTTTAGTTTCTCAGATATATAGGGCTTCTATGTATCTAATGCTACCTCATCTCATTTATATATTACATATCTCTTTATTCCAAAAAAAAAAAAAATTCAGATTTATTGAACAACGTGGCTGTGCAAGTTGAATTCGAGCATGTAACTACACCTTCTCCGGAGGAAGACAATGAAACCGACGACGGTTTTTCCAAGCATCAGCAAGCCGAAGATGAAAATCTCCAAAGTTCGGATGATGATTCTGATATGGAGCCAGAAGATCTACCTGATGACGATGACATAGTTGATGAAGCTGGGCAGAATAGTTACATGTCTGTGTTGCTTTGAGACAAAAAATGTATGCCGTTACCGTACATAATAGCTGCATAAGAACCACATACTAATTATGGATGATGGGACTCATTTTTCTCAGCCGAAAGTTGAGGTGTTTCCTTAACCATAAATATGGGAGGGTAAGTGCGTACGATTAATTTGTGGGATGATTTTCTACAAAAGTCAAATGTTTATTTTATTGCACACGCAAGGGAATGCGACCCACTAATAACTAATTTTATTAT
Source organism: Limonium bicolor (assembly GCA_023374045.1). NCBI lineage: Eukaryota > Viridiplantae > Streptophyta > Magnoliopsida > Caryophyllales > Plumbaginaceae > Limonium > Limonium bicolor. Next base: position 5,622 of record JAIOTZ010001041.1, read on the forward strand.
TTTACGTTTCTTTTTTGTTGAATTTTTACCTTAATGACAGTCACGCTCATCTTATAAATCATATTTGTTAGTTCGTATTTTGACAAAGTTTTGTCCACCATTTAACAATGAAAATCTTTATACTGAAGAAGAAAAAACTATAAACTATATTCTATATCTAAATGTACAATTTTTATATATAATTTTTTATTGCTATACATAGATAGCGAAAGATGACTAGATAGCTTAAGAGTTGTTGTACATATTTGTCAATGCTAGTTACTTTCACTACGACTACAACATAGATGAGAAATTTCAACCTCTATAGAAATAATTTAAAACACTTTGTCACCAACAATTATTATTGTACGTAGACACTTTTTCTAGATGATTCACTTCTTCCAAAATTTGTATAATAGGGTGCCCCCAAACCTTTTTAGAAGTGTCACCATTCTGTCCGGATTAGGGGCGAGCAAACGGTTTAGAACCAATAACCGCTAACTGAAGTTTGAAATAAGGTACAGTGTTTGGTTATTTAATTCGGTTATACAGATTTTCATAATAATATCTATTTTAAGTGATAACTTATTTTAGTTGATAACTGTTTTGTATATTACATTGGTACTGTTAACCGCCCAATTACTAAGTTCCTGAAATAACTGAACTTCTTAAAATAACCAAAATTCTTGAAATAATCAAAGTTCATGAACTATGTTGATAAAAGTTAGGTTATTACGCATAACGAAGTTTAAATTTCAATATCCGATAACCAAACCGTACTTTATTACAAATAATCAAAATAATCGAAATAACAAAAATGTTGTAGAACGGTAATAAAATACTGTGATCGAACAAAAACATGACTATTTTGGTTATAAAAAATAATCTAACCGTTTGCTTACCCCTACTTTGGACCTTTTGCAGCTTGCCAACCGGTGTAGCAGCATTGGCGCTGAGACTCGTACGTCAACAACTCTCTCCCACTATCACTAGTACAAAGATTTGGGAGGCAAAGATTTGGTAGGATTGAATAGTGGGTTGGTCTCTCATATATTCATTATAAGCCTTTAGTCCAGAGTCTAGTGTTTTAAGTCCATTCAACACTACGATATATAATTCAGCTCTTTGTAAATATCTTTGACACATTGATCAATTACAAAGACAAGATTCATTGTTCCATCGGCTGACGTTTCTTCCTATTGCCTTTAATAGCTGATAAAACACCTTAATCATCCTCCTCTAGTAACACCGATGCTGGTGCGTTTGGATCACCTCCTTCTCCAGTACTGCACAAAACAACATAAGTCCACATTCAATATTGTCCACAACTACAAACTCGATCAAACTGAAGAGTGACAACTTCCGTATATGGAAGGGTGTGCTACTGTCTTTCTTACGAGACAATGATCTGTATAAATTTGTGGATGGATCTCATGCATGTCTCATTCCACTACAAAAAATTACCATATACCCACGGTGGGTCTATCCTAACGGATTATTATTACCGTCACTAATAACCTCTTTTTTCCTTTATCTCTTCTCCATAAAACAAACAAAGTAAAAGTTGAGTGAAAAAGGTTACGCTTTCTCCCGATATTCATTCCTTCCTTCCGGTTACTAGAGTCTAGAGCTCCGATCGATTCTGATGGATTCTTCTCCAGGCGTTCAACTCCAAGCTAAGTAAACTGACTACCATCTGCTCTTCTCATCTCATCTTCCAGCTTTAATTTGAAGTTTCAAAGTACCGAGGTCGACGACAAGCAAAGGCTGGTATATTTCTTCACATTACAATAACTACTCCTTTTCACCTTCAATCTACCTTTTTCCATGTGAGCTCAGCTATCTCCAATTTAAAATCGACGATTTGAGTGTTTGATTTAGGGATTTCAAAATTTTGATTTAGGGATTTCAAAATTATGATAACGCAGTGCTGTAGCTTCAATCCCTTTTACAGCTAAACAAACAAATTCCTTCGAATTTCCATATCATTTCTTCTCAACCTTCATTTATGAACCACGACAATTATTATACTCATCGCTACATAATACGCAATTTTTTAAAAGTGATAATAACATACAGACATTTCCTGAATATATTTCCTTAGAGTTTGCAAGAAATTAGATCTACTTGTTATGCTTTGCTCAGAACCATACATTATCTAGAATAATTTGCTAAAAATTTTCAACTCATATGGAATATTTTGCTCATTTTTTGGTTTATCCTCTTCATTTGCCGAAAAAAAATATTGTGGCTTCAAAACGCAGTGATTTTCATTTTCTCTTCTGGTGAACAATTGTTTTTAGTTAGTGGACAGTATTTTGATAATTCTTATTCTTTGTGCTGCTACTGTGTGAAGTTCTGGACAAATGAAGTATCTGATATTTTTTGTTTTATCTGGTGTTAAGCTAGCTTCGGTTAAATAAGTTAGAGAACCAAAAGAGAGGGTCCACTGTTGATGACTTTGGTTTCGGATTATTATAGGTCAATGCAGTCTCTTTTCTTATTCGATTTATTATTGTTGTGCTCTCTCAGTGGATGTGAAGATCATTGGGTGATCATGTGGGATATTAGCTTTTGCTACAGGATATATATAATTGGTGGTGAATGTCGATGTTGCTTTCTAGTCAGATTGGTAGGGTCAAAGTCCTGATGTATATATGTGATATACCTACAATTGTGAAGGACTTCTGTTTCTCAACATTGAATCCACCTATAGCAGCATACTTTATTTATTAATAAAGAAGCTTCTGACTAAATAGGGAATGGGCTATCTGAGTATTATGGATTTTATGAGTTACGTGTTATTTATTTGATCATAGTTTTGTTTTTCATTTATTAAAACTTATCATTGATCTTTGAACGAATTTGTTCCTGGTTATGCAGCGGCAACTTGAGATCCACCTATTTGCTGCTCATTTTAAGGAGCAACATGGTGATGTTTCTGCGGCACGTACAACCTATCAACTTGTACACTCTAAAATTGCTCCTGGTCTCCTTGAAGCTATCATTGATCATGCAAACATGGAAATGACTGGTGAGAAACTTCTTTTGGGCTATTGAAATTGATTTTGATGAGATTCTTTGGTTGTTAAACTCATGACCTTTTTACTGTATTTTTTTTGCAATTTCAGGGAAATATGGAGGGAGATTTTTCTTTATATGAACAAGCAATTGCTATTAAGAAAGGGAAAGAGCAGTCACAAATGCTACCTTTCTCTTTGCTCAGTACGCCAATTTGTTTACTTGGTATGGAATAACAGTTGGGACTGTTTATTGCGATCATATTTGCTTGTAGCTTGGAATTTAGTTCCTGTTTGCTCTCTACATTATTTGACCCTCCCTTAATTTGGAATTTGATCTTTGGATGATTATTGATTGACTATCTGTTGTCTTATAATCTCATTTGAGTTATGTTATACCTAGGTCTGTGGAAACATCGAGAAGGCTAGAGAGATTTTAGTTGAGGCATTCATTCAGAAGGTTCAACTGTCAAATCCACTTTTGGAGGTTATTCCTTCCCACATGCATGTACTTTGATCAATTATTTACGATTTTGATAGTTTTATAATTATGCAAAGTCTGGGTTTTAAAGAAAGTAATGTTTGGAGATGATGTTTTTATATGAGCAGGCCTTGATTCATCTAGAAAGCATCCTACTGGCTGAAAAACGAATCGAATATCTAGATGATATGGTTGAAAAGTTCATTTCACCTGATCCTAGTAACTCAAACATGGCTCCTCTTACAGAAAGAAAAGAATCGTCAAGAATATTTGGAGGTAACTCATTTTAGGTTTTTCTCATTTTTTGGTGTCTGAGCTTGTGGTTGTGGCCTTGCGTGATCTGCCATACCTGTAGCCTATTCTATTCTTGTGGTTTATCTCTTTGATTTTGGGGATATTTCACAAGATGTCACCAAGGTTTTCAATAATTCACAATATCACTATATGTAATGTAATTCACTTTTTTCTATCATTACATATAGTTGCATATTGTGAATTATTGAAAACCTGAGTGACATACTGTGGAATTTTCCTTGATTTTTTTTGTGTGTGATTCACATGTAACCCATTTCTTCTCCCATATGTTTCTTCCTCTGTTTGAATGTCTACATCCGCCTCGGCTTATGTGCATGTACTCTTGTCTTTTCATTAGTACATGTTCTCTGTCTTGTGTTGTGCCGCCACCGGTGTTTGTACATGTCCACATTGGTTATGCTTTCTATTTGTTACTGAAGGCTTTGGATTGACACTGGAAAAACTTGTTTTCCTGTTTCTTCTTTTTTGGGATTGCAGTTTTTAGGCCTATTTGGTGATGCTGTAGCAATCAAGAAAGCCAAGGACTGTCATTTCAAACTTTTTATACATCACAGGAGCTCATCAGAATCAAGAAAGCGTGATGCTGATGACCTTTCTTCTGACAAGGCAAAATTGATGAAACCTTATGCTGGGGTTACAAATGCCCCATCAGTTGTGGGATCCTATCCTGCTGCTACTGAGACCCAATGGCCAACTGGCGAGGCGCCGCAGGCTCAAACATGGCCCCCGGTTGCCCAGGTAGCTGCCCAAGGGAAAACTTGAAATCCTGGTTACACCCAACTGGTATTTGCATCTACCAATATGAGTATCAGCATCTTTATTATCATTTTAAAAAGAATACATCGGGATACATAGATTGAGCTGCTACTGCTGCACTTTATGCTTCTTTTTATCATGTTGTTGCTGCTGCCACTACTGCACTTTGTGCATTTTTTTTACCATGTTGTTGCTGCTGTTACTGCTGCACTTTGTGCTTCTTTTTACCATGTTGTGGCTACTGCTACTGCTGCACTTTATGCTTCTTTTTATCATGTTGTGGCTGCTGCACTTTATACTTCATTTTATCATGTTTGCTGCTGCCACTACTGCACTTTGTGCTTTTTTTACCATGTTATTGTTGTGGCACTTGTGCTTCTTTTTACCATGTTATGGCACTTTGTGCTTCTTTTTACCACGTTGTGGAACTTTATGCTTCTTTTTATCATGTTGTTGCTTCTGTCACTGCTGCACTTTGTGCTTTTGTTTACCATGTTGTTGCTGCTGCTACTGCTATCACTAGTCATTAATGGAATTATCCTTTGTTTATGTAACAGATGTCTACAAGCCATGCAACAGGGGATAGTTATTACCATCACCAAAGGTTCAATAGTTATTGTTCAATTTTTTTACTCAGTATAGTTTGTATGAGTTCAAATGTATTACAATTTCTTTTATACAATAAGTGATAGAGCTCCACGAATTGCAAGTTGGAACTCTTTAGAGTGTTACTAATACAAGTGGTATAGTATGAGTGTATTCGTTAACTTCATTTGTAAGGATGAACATATATGATACATCAAGTTTCTATAAATAAAGTTTACTTGGTTATACAAGGGTATAGTATGTGGCTTAAACCTGTCTGTATGTACTTTCTAAAGTCATTCATAATGCCGAAAGATACAGCAGGTCAGGAGGCAAAAAAAAAAGTGTTGTATCAGTTTTACCAACAGAAAAAAGTGTTGGTGTATGTCATATTTATCTAGTATGTTATATATGTTAGTAAAAGTTTTAGTAATAGTTAGAAACTGTTGGTATAGGATCTAATACCAACTACGACGAATGTTGTATCCGTTAGTAAAGGTCTACAGTGACGGTGTTTGTGCCAACAGATAGAGTATCCGTTGGAGTAGGCATTTTGGGTCTATACTAACAGTTTTTTGGACTTTACCAACAGATTTTAACCGTTGGTAAAAAGCGATTCATTTGTAGTGTTCCCTCCGCAGATGGATCTAATATAAACGATTACATTCGATGATGTCAACAAGATCAATTGAGGTGAAGGTATGAGACAAACAGAAGCTTCAGGTGCAATTAATTCAATGAAATTAATTCGATTTCGGAAAATGGATCGGAAAGCCGAGAGGTGAGACGCTTCCAAAGGATGCGGACTCCAATAATGGATTAGTGGACCAGATGGATAGCCAGGAGTTAAAGAGCCAGACCATAATTCAAAATTCAGTGGAGAAGGTATTGTCGGAAGCCGAGGAGGAAACAGAGCCCATAAATTTTTCCTTTTCAGTAGGCATAACCAGCCCAGTAATGGCCTGCCAACCCCAGTAGATGGGTCGTCGCTAGAAGCAATAAACCTCTGAGTGTTCATCTCTCCGGAAAAATAAACCAAAGCAGCAGAAAAAGATCGAAACTTCAGAGTCAGGAAAGTAACAGCAAAACGACCAAGATATCATAAGAAGCTAGAGAATGTTTTCAGATACGGGCAAAGATTGAGAATCACACCCGTACCCGCGAAAATCTCTTGCTAACATTGAGCGAATATTAAAGAATAAAGGAAAGAAGACAAGTTCAGGAATTACACGAAACCAAAAGGGCAATGAAGATAGCCCTTCCAAAACATTCAAGGGGTGGGCAGAGCACAGAAGGGGTGGCAGTAAAAAAGGAAATTCAGAAAACGGGTGCGGTTGTGATCGGTCTCCTGGAGACTCGTCACACTAAGCCTTGCAATCATAAGAGAAACCTCTGGGGGGCTGGCCATAGGGATGAATGGGCAGAGCTCTAGCCAGTGGCCAGTCTGGAGGACTGATCATAGCATGGTCAGCCAACGAAGTGAATGAGCGGAAGTAGACAAATGAAGTAGATGGATAGCTTTGGAAGTAACAGAAATCTCAAGGAACTTTGTGGGGATTGTAATCTTTGTATACAATCCGACTGATTGAGCTGGAAGGAGGCAAGTATACGAAGAACTACTGAACTTTAGAAGGATGAGGGATGAGCCGGTAATGGTAGTAGGGGTTTAATGAGGTACGAGTTGGGAATGAGAGAAGGGGTGGGGACAGCAGTAAGGTGAGCGCCTCGATGAAGGTTTTGAAGAGTGGTGGAAAACATGGAGTTAGTGGAAATTCTTCTAAAGGGATGCAAGTACACATGGACTCGGAGAGGACTGTTCAGTAGAATTGATCGAGCTTTCTGTGATTGTGAATGGCTGGCGGTATTCCCGAACTTGGTGCTAAATGGGAGACCATGAAGCTTATCAGATCATAGGTTTATGTGGGTATCGATACAGCAGCAAGAATGGGGTCATAAGCCCTTTCGAAGCTTGGATGTGTGGCTAGAAGATAAGTCTTTTGGGAAGTTCTTTCAGCAGGAATGGGGTAACTTACCGCCAGGGGATATGCATGCTAAATTGAAGAAAATGAAAGAAGTTTTAAGGCGCTGGAACAAAGAATGTTTTGGGAGCATAAATACAAAAATAGAAGAAGGGGTAAAATCCATGGAAAGAATTGATATGGTTGATCAAGTGCTTGGTCCTGATCAGGTGCGCATTGCTGAACGGGCTAAGATCAAAGCTAAACTCTGGGAAGCAATGAGACAGGAGGAAAGATATTGGCATCAGATGTCACGGGAGAAGGTGATAAAATATGGTGACCTAAACACGAGTTTCTTTCATCGTAAGGCATCAATAAATACAGTGTCGAATAGAATATGTGGTCTGATGGTAAACGGAAGGTTAGCTCATGATCCTGGCGTAATACGAAATGAGGTACGTAAATATTTCGCTGATTTGTTTAGGCGAAAATGGGACTCAGGAACCTACCCCATTGGAGACGGCAGGGCAAGGCTGTCTGATGGACAGAAAAGATGATTATAGCAATACCCACTAGAGAGGAGATAAAAGGGACAATGTGGTGCTGTAAAGGAAGTAAAGCTCCCGGGTATGACGGGTTCAATTTCAATCTGCTCAAGGAAATGTGGCATATAATCGGGATGATTTTACTAATGAGGTGAGCAGTTTCTTCAGAACACATGAAATGAACACCAGCATCAACTCAACTTGGGTCACATTAATCCCTAAAATTCCTGGCTCCAACAAGATAGACGAGTTTAGACCTATTAGTGTTATCGGGTGCCTGTACAAAGTCATATCTAAGGTGCTAGCGAACAGATTGAGCAATGTGATCAGTTCTTTGGTGGGGGAGACGCAGACTGCGTTTATCCGTGGTAGACATATATTGGAAGGCCCCTTGATTGCTAATGAAATGATTAATTGGTTGAAGAGAAGGAAGACTAAAGGGGTGTTGTTCAAGATCGACTTCAGAAAAGCCTATGATTGTGTTAATTGGAGTTTTGTCGGGAAAATGTTGAGAATATACCAGTTTCCTGAAGTTTGGTGTGACTGGATCAACAAATGCATAACAACACCGACGATTTCGATCCTGGTGAATGGGGTGCCAACGCCTACCTTCAAACCGCGACGTGGATTACGACAAGGGGACCCGCTATCGCCCTTGCTATTCACATTAATAGCTGAGCGCTTAGCTGGTTACTAATGATGCTATGCGCATTGGTGACAGGAAGGGTATTTTTGTAGGGTTCAACGAAGTTGCTGTATCTCACCTGCAATTTGCAGATGATACAATAATTTTCTGTCATATAGAGGAGACTGAATTGAAGGTGGTGAAATGGATCGTTAACTGGTTTGCGGATATGAGCGGGTTGGAGATTAACTGGAGCAAGTCGATGGCTTTTGGGGTAAACTTGGAGGAGACCGATGAGAACATGATATGCAATCTGTTGGGTTGCAGAATCGAGAAGCTGTCTAGTTCGTATCTTGGGCTGCCTTTAGGTGCTAATACCCGAAAACTGGCTACCTGGCAGCAGGTGATTGGCGGGATGGAAAAGAAACTATGCACCTGGAAAGCCTCATCACTTTCACGGGCTGGTCATTTGGTCCTAATTAAGTCTGCGTTGTCCAGCTTACCAGTATATTATATGAGCCTGTTTAAGGCTCCGAAGGGAGTCATCAAGAAGATAAGTTCAATTCAGAGGAGATTTCTATGGGCACATGGGGCAAGCCGTGGAATAGCCCTAATGCGGTGGTCAGCAATTACAAAGCCAAGGAAGTTGGGTGGATTGGGGGTTATAGATACTGAAGTCCAAAACGCTGCACTATTATTCAGTTGGTGGAGGAAATTCCACTCACCTGAACAAAGTTTGTGGAAAAATGTGATTTGTGCTGTATACGGGCAAGACATTAGGCTTCCCTTATATGATCAATCTTGGAAGGATTGCAAGAGGAATGGGGTGTGGAAGGCAATCATTAGTCTGAGTACATGGAGTAATGAGATTTCGGATACACTCATTAATAATCTACAATGTGCGGTGAGGAATGGAGAACACGTGAGATTCTGGAGTGATCCGTGGATTGGAAATTCGTCACTAAACAATAGGTTCCCAAGGTTGTTCAATATATTAGTGATTGTAAGACTGCCAGGATACCAGAGGTGGGTACATGGACGGGTGGAAGCTGGGTGTGGGGATTAAGAGGGAGGAGACCTCTGTTCGAATATGAGGTGACTGCGGTGGCTGAACTGATGAATTTGATAAACCAGTCCAGACCCACTGAACTTGGGGACGACAGACTTTGTTGGGTGGCTGGCAGAGATAGTAGGTATAGAGCAGGAGAATTTTACAAGAAGGTGAAGGAAAAGATGAACCCAGCCCCTTAGCATGGCATAAATCATTTTGGTCTCACCTCGCTCCCCTAGAGTAGAACTGTTCGTTTGGTTCCTGGTACAGAACAAATTATTAACAAGAGATAAGCTGTTTGGGAAGAATCTGGTCACTATAGCAGACACATTATGCCCGCTATGTAGTCGTGCAGTGGAATCCACCGACCATCTGTTCTTTAGATGCTGCAAAACAAGAAAGTTTTGGGCGATTATGTTGAAATGGTGGTGAGTTACAGCAGGCTTTGATACAGAGACAGAAAACTGCCTACAGAGGTGGAAGGAGCTTAAACCGAGGTGCAAGGAAGCAGGTCTGTGGCATACTACACTGCTGTTCACTCTGTATAATATATGGAGAATTAGAAATGGTGTGATTTTTGAGCGGGTGGTTCCAAGGTGGACAGATGCGGCTGGTGTAGACACCAAAAATTCTCACCCGTTTTATTTTAAAACAAAAATTCAAAAATAAGCATGCTTTCAGAAACAAGGCGGTCGTCCCCGTTTTCGACCAAAGGAATTTCTTTTTACCGACATTCAAACCTCACATTCCTATGGAAAAGGAGCACGAGCTTTTTATTGAAATCTGTCTTTAACTGACTTCATTTCGTATACATATTTTGTTGCTTTTTAAAACATTTCACTGTTTTTTGATTTTACCATGTATTATTTTACGTGTTCGATCGATTTAGACTTTATTATTATTTGTTATTTTCTTTTTGGATTCGTCGTGTATTTAGAAGAGTTATCCAGTCGAATTTAGAGCTCTCGTATTATTTCTCCCATCGACGTACTGAAATCCGACCCAGCATAACTGGTAAAGTACTTACCACGCGTTTATTCCGGTCCCGAGTTCGATCCCTGGTGAGGAATGAGTGGCGTTTTATTTCTCTCTCTTGTCCTGGCTCGCAACGGGGCTTTTGTTTCATTAGTTACGATAATATACTGAAAACTGTCATGGCTCAACTGGTAGAGTGTGCGGGAGGAGGATGTTGGGGTACTGGGTTCGAAACTCGGTAGAGGTGTTTTTTATGCTAACTCTCATTTTTTTTTCTTTTTTCCTTGCTTTCTTCAGTAGTAAGCTCGCGGCCCAGGCCTTGTTTTTGGGTCCGAATTCATTCCTCACTAAGCCCCACAACAATCCAAATGAAACCCTACCCTCCCCATTATAAAACATTCTAAAACCCTACAGTATCACCCACGTTTTCATCAAGCAGACACCAATCCCGATTTTCATTCCCTTCTGGTGGTTTGTTCTTCGTTCTTCCATTTTTTGAAACCACGAAGCAAAAACCCAGAAAAATCCCGCTGCGCCTTCTTCCTCTTCTCTTCGAACCTGAACCAGAAAACTCAAGAAGCCAGGAAAATTTTCATTACCTTCAAAATCTTCTGTTACCTTCGAATCATCACCAACACCACCGGGTCTTCTTCCTACCGTATCGCACTCCCGTCGGCTTTGGTTCAGAAGCGTAAGTAAAAAAAAAAAAAAAAACTCTCATAACTCACTGCTTCTCCACCTCTGAATCTTTTACTTCTTCTATTACGTTTTCCCTTTCCGATTTTGCCAAATGAACTAGACCAATGGCGGCCCCCATAAGCGCATGGAGCATCGGTTCTTCCGGAAATTGATTTCCGATGTTAGTACCGACTTTCACGCTTCAAAACTCGCCCCACTTCTTTCTACTCCATTCAGGTCATTGTCTCTGTTTTTAAAAATTCTTTGATACTATTTTTGAAAGGAAACTGAACATATCATGGGTTTCTGGGTTCGTATGATGCGAATGGGTTGAACGAGTTTCTTTTTCGGTTTGTTCGCACTTTTATCGTTCATATGCGTGCACCATAGTGAATACCAGACCCCAAAATGGGTCCAAGGGTTCGAAGGTGTAGAAAATGGTACCGTAAACTTATTCTTGATTGTCTGAAACAAAGACATTCGACTCCCTCCGCGGGAACTGATTTTAAAACTTCAAAAATTGCAATATATACATTCTGGCGTTTCTGTTTCTTGTTGATGACACTCAATTTCGAACCAGATGCCAGTCTGAGTTCATCCGAGAGTTTATTGTGGTGCTAAGATGCGTTGTTTGAGCCGGGTATTTGTTACGACTGGGTTAACCATGGTTTCGGTCATGCGTTCCGTTTTCTGGCTACCATATACTTGTGTTTATCGTTGGTTTAAGACTAGATTCGTATCTATTCTGGCGACTTCAAAGTACGCCTTTCTCTGTTGAGAGGCTTGTGGAATCTTGTAATCAGTGGTAACATCCTTGTGGTTTGAGTCTGTCGTTGCCTCATCCTTGGTTTGTTCAGTCACGGTAATGAATGTCATTCAGTTCAATCTGGCTTTTGAAAGTGCTACAGAGATGCTATTAACAACTTTGTTCCTTTGGTGTAGAAATGCGAAGTGCGCAGACAGTCGACAAATATCCCTTGTTCTCTGCCTTCTTCTCCCTTCCTCTCGAATATTTGATTATTGTTTCGGTTGCTAAATGTCTTTCTAACTTCTGGATGCCTTTCTGTTGTAATGTATTCTGTCTCCCTTCTTTTATTTACAGAAAGAAGTTGCTCTTCTTCCGGGTACTATCTTCTCAACCCTTTAAGCATTGTGATGGATGAATTCGAATGTCTGATTCATTCACCTCTGGCCTGTAATCTAGCATGCTTGTCTCTATCATTTAGCTATCTGTCTATTTTTGCCTGCGTGCCTGGAAGTTGCCCTATGACCGATGAGTAATCTGTGATATCAGTTGCAATCTAGTTTGATTGATCCATGTTGTTTGGTCTTTTCATCTAAGTCTAGAGTAATATTCCAAGGTTAGTGTAGAACCCACTATGTACAACCTAATTTTCAAGACTTAGAGGCAGGACAAGTAAAAATAAGACAAAAAGATGGTGGGTATTCTGATCTGTGTTTCAGTTTCAAGACCTTGGGTGACTTCTTTTGCTTGGTCACGGGAAGACAAATAAAAAAGGGATTAACGAAATCATTAGTAACTCCTCGGTAGGATTCACTTGGTCGTTGCTTTTTAGATCTGACTTGGCATTTAATTATTCTGAAAATCCTTTCCCGCATGTATGTTTCTGATAAATCCTGAGATTCAAGTCTTGTGTATACATGATTCCTGGATAGCTCTTTCCTTCTTTTTCCATACGTGAATGTATATGGCTCATGTGGCTTCATCGCATTTCATGCCCACTCTTTTTATTTATTTCGATGGCTTATTTGTTTGGGTTTGATTCTGTTTGGGCTGGTATAAACATTGGCCCAAAATCTTATCTATTTCAGATTCAGCCCATAACCAGCCAAACGGGCTGGAGCAGGTGACCATAGAAAGCCCATTAGGTTGTCCCTCTTATTGGGCCCTTGAGGCCCACTTTAGAAAAGCTCTAGGTTTGGGTATCCTCAATGCATACGGGTCCTAGACACGGTCCATTCGAGGAATACCCGTTTCCCTAAAAAAAAAACTTTCCAAATCATCCCCTAATTTCAGAATAAAATGTACAATCAACAAAATCCAATCCACTTGTGAATCCTTTTTTCACTCGGACATAACTTAAGCCCAATTTCAAACTTCTTACTAGAAATCTATTTTCTAAGCCCAATTCCATTTCAGTCCAGCCCACTTCTCAGTCCGGCCCACATCTCAGTCAGGCCCAAACCGGCCCATCACCCAGTTTGGCCCGAGCCCAAAAAACCAAACACAAAGCCCAAGGCCAAAAACTGCAATCCAAACCCAATCTCGGCCCAATACCCTCGGCCCAACACCCTCGGCCCACAAACCAAACCCAATCTCGGCCCAGCCCACACTCGGCCCACAAACCAAACCCAATCTCGGCCCAACAAACTCGGCCCAACACACTAGGCCCACAAATCCAAAACCCAAAACCCATATACAAACCCATGGCCCACAACCCCAAAAAAAAAAACCGACCCCAAGTCCATTTGGCCCAAGACCACTCGGTCCAAACCATCTCGGCCCAAGGCTACGCTTGGCCCAATTGCCTTGACCCGGCCCATTAAGGCCCACAAATCCAAAACCCAAAACCCATATACAAACCCATGGCCCACAACCCCAAAAAAAAACTGACCCCAAGTCCATTTGGCCCAAGACCACTCGGTCCAAACCATCTCGGCCCAAGGCTACGCTTGGCCCAATTGCCTTGACCCGGCCCATTAAGGCCCACAAATCCAAAACCCATATACAAACCCATGGCCCACAACCCCAAAAAAAAAACCGACCCCAAGTCCATTTGGCCCAAGACCACTCGGTCCAAACCATCTCGGCCCAAGGCTATCGCTTGGCCCAATTGCCTCGACCCCGGCCCATTAAGTCCAATCCAAATTCGAAGCCCAAAACCATCTCGGCCCAACTCTGAAACCCGGCCCAAAGCCCAATTTAAACCTGACCCAAATTCTTGACGACTGGTCCAAAGCCCATCGGCCCAAAGTTCGAAGCCCAAAACCCCACTCGGCCCAATTGCAAACCCAAGGCCCAAGACCCCACTCGGCCCAATTGCAAACCCGAGGCCCAAGAACCAAAACCCAAGCCCACAAGATCGGTCCAATCCTACCAAGCTCGGTCCGAATCCAGACCTGGCCCGACCTCAAGTCGGCCCAATACCTTAAACCGGCCCATTCACAAAGATCAACCCAACTCATAAAGATCAACCCAATTCACAAAGACTAACCCAACTCACAAAGATCAACCCAACTCCACAAAGATCAACCCAACTCCACAAAGATCAACCCAACTCCACAAAAGTCAAAACCTTGACCAGGCTTTGACCTTGACCAAACCTTGACCAGGCTTTGACCTTGACCAAACCTTGACCAGGCTTTGACCTTGACCAAACCTTGACCAGGCTTTGACCTTGACCAAACCTTGACCAGGCTTTGACCTTGACCAATCTTGACCAACCTGTTTGACCAACCCTGTTTGACCAATCTGTTTGACCAACCTGTTTGACCAAACCTATTTGACCAACTTGTTTGACCGAATCATTTGACCAACCCGGGGTTTGACTGGGCTCGTTTTCTAGTTCCGGCCTAGGTTTAGCCCAACATAACCCAATACCCAACTCATTTTTAATCCAAGCCCATTTTCAATTCAATTCATACTTGTTTTGTAAATCCCATTCAAACTCCAAAATCTCTTCTCCCAAATTTTTGAACAACCGTTTTCATCCAAGTTTCATCAAGTTTTCTCATGATTTCAAAAGAAGCCATTTTGTGGAATCTTAAAAAGGAAAAACTCTTCTCACATCACAGAAAACTCTTCTCTATCGCAGAAAGTTCTTCTCACATATACAGAAAGTTTTCTCCTAAAACGTTTCTCAAAATCAGTGTTTCTTCATCGAGAATTCCGAACAATTTTCAAAGTTTTCTAACTTGGTTTTCAAATCCCAATAATTTGTTTTCGGGGAGCAGAAATGTCTAACCCCTTCAAAACATTTTCTTCCTGGTTAGACATTGCTTGTCTCTTTCTCTCTAAATTAAAATCCGAGGCGGGGCACTGGGGTCATAACCTCCCTAGTCGCAGTCTGGATCTCTTTAGGCGGGGCATTAGGGTGACAAACCTCCCCTACTGCAGCCTAGATTTTTACAAGGCGGGGTGCTAGGGAAGTAACGACCTTCCTAGTTGCAGCCGGGATTTTAGAATCGTCTAACTCCCTTCCGCTCGATTTCAATGTTTTGGTTTTTAATGTTTTTAAAACCCGGGAGTTAGAGACGTTATTAGGGTTTGACCGAGAATCTCATTCATGGTGTTTCTCTCTGAACCCTATTTTTTCGACATAAATTCATTGCCCCATCTTTCGAGCCTCGGCACTTACCATTAATTAAGTGTCGTGTTCGAGGGGGTACATAGGGTAATCCCTCGGGATTATCCGCCCTTTTCACAACACAAAAATGATTTTCCAGCTTTAAAAACTTTAAGAGAGACAATTCTGAATACCCCAATTCATCATCTCCATTAGAGCTTTAGGACCCATAAACACTTCTCAACCCTCCTCTGAACCAACTCTAAGTCACATAGGACTTCCAATTGTTGAAAACTCCCAGAAGCCTGAAACATCTCCAAAACCCGAATACTTGCAAACCAAATATCCTCTTCCATACTCAATCATCCTCAAAACCCGAATTCCTCTTCAACCCATTCGATTTCCCAAAACACCTCAAGAACCCGACCATTTCAAAATCCAAACACAACAAAACCAAACCCCTCAAATCAGCCAAACGATCCAGCTACCCCTTGACTCCACCAAAAATGATCGAAATGACCCTTTACTCCCCCAAAACTCCCATCATCCTCTTGATTCCGTGAAGGCCCGAAACAATCTCAAATCTCTCAGAGCGATTAAACCTCTCACACTCCAACCAAACCAACTCCAAGACCAGTCAATTATAACTCTTCGGACTCATCCTTTCCTTACTCCTCTTTTAGTCCAATCCTTGGCTTTTAATGAATCTCTCTAAAAGGTTTTGAAAGAAGGTAATCCCGACAATTGGAGACCGAGGTTTCCTCGGGCACCAATCCGAAGTCGTGGTCGTTGCCACTTCAAGGGGTGTAACCCAGTGCGAACCCACAGAATCTCTAGTATGATCAGATAAGTCCTATCCATACAATAAATCAGAGTCAATAACGGTTCTTAGAACCCTTCTCCTCCTTCCTAGTTCCTTAGGTCAAACTAGGTGGCGACTCTAGTCAATTCCGCCTTATAGAGGCATAAGTCCGCGTGGAGCCCATCGAGAGCGGGTGTAGTGCACACTTGCATTCCCCTTTATGCTTTCTGGGAAAGACGGACGATGTAGTAGGTATTTGAGGGATGCCAGAATAACGGGTTTTCACCCTCCACAGAATGGCAATTTCTAGGATCTAGGCTTTTAGTCAGACCATATTTAGATAGACCCCCCTCATACCGAAAAATCACCCTCCACAGAATGGCGACTCTGCTGGGGAAAACTTGAGTAAGTTTTTCTCAAACTCAAGGAAGACTGAACTCCATTCAAAATTGTCGAGATTTCCCACTTCTTTCAAAACCTTCAAGAGATTCATTTCAAAGCCCTAGGACTACTCTACTCCACACTTAGAGTGTGTTTAGAGGATAGTTAGGATGAGAGTTCAGAGTTCGAGATCGGCCTTGAGTGCCATATGTGTGCTTTACCATTGCATGCTTCACTTTTGTGTGTTTATTGTTGTTTGTTTATGTCTTATGTTTACTGCTCTTCATGCATGACATAATATTTATTGCTTATTTATTGCTTTTGTAAATGGGGCCTTCCTAGAAGGAGTCAACCCATTGTTGCATCGGGTAGCATAGGACATGCATTCCTCTGTGTCACCCGATTTGTCCACGAGTCACGGGATCCCCAACCGGTCCACGGTTGATTCCCCATGAGCTGGGTCCTTCCTAGAAGGAGTTAACCCACGAGGTAATACGGTCCAAGACCAACGCCTTGAAACTCATGATCCAAAATATCCTCCATTACCCGAGTCTAAACCAGCATATAGTGAGCCATGAGCCTTCAGTGTCCAGCTGCCTTATCCGGTGTCTAAGATGGGCTTATGGGTAGTCACCCCCTTTGTATGCCGTCTGTCTGACCACCCTTTGCCTTACCCTGAAGATTGCATGGGCTCAGTTCTCCATGATTCCACTGCACCACGGGTGTCTCTAAAGCCCAATGTCACGCTACACGTCCATAGAGGATCCCGTATTTACCGGATACCCATACATGGCACAACGTAGTCAGTGAATAATTTGGACTTTAGACACACCTGACCGTGCAGACGAGGGGAGACCGGTTCCCATGCAGTACTTCCCCAAGTTTCCCGAAAGTGAGTATGTTGTGATAATCACCGGCCGTGACTCGTGTGGCTAGTCTGGAAGGTGATTATCCCAATCATTCGCACTCAACTCCACATCAAATATAGCCACGATTTATGCAATACACGTGTGCAAACCTTTTTCTCAAATCAATCGTTTTAAAACGTTCGGAATTCTCATTTGTGTCAAAACTGTTTTACTTGCTACCATTCAAGTTTTGAAACCTAAACTCCTTTACTTCAAAATCAAAACCGATATTCAAAACCTTTTCAAAAACCGATTTTAGCAAAACCACTTTCAAAATGACTTTTCAAACCCTCTCTCAAAATTAGTTTTCAAAACTAATTTCCATTTCCAAGGATAAACGAGTCATACTAGTAATTGCTTAATCGTTCCCCGACTCTACTTATCATTTCTCTCCCTTTCTTTTCCATTTTATTTCCTCTTTTTTGCAGGACAAAATGATGAACAGACTAGTGCCAGTGCCTGGAGAGAAGAAGTGCCCTAGGAAAGTGAACAGAAGCAGGGCAGAGGAAAGACCCAGTGAAGGACAAGCTCCAATGACCCCCTACCAAGTGGAGCGTCACCAGGAGTCGACCTTTGCCAAGGAACTCAGGGACTACTGGCCCAGATGAAAGGCCCTGACGAGCCGCTGCTGGCTGGACTTGCCAGAATGTGTAGAGTGGCCGTTGACTATGAAGCCTTGTTTCGAGTCAGTCACTTATTGGGATTCGACGGACCATCTGTACCGCTTCAACCTCCAAGAGTTAATTATCTTGCCCCTGAGATGGATGCACTGCTTAAGATCAAGCCCCATCAAAAGATGCCCACCATCCCCGTCGAGCGATCGCATACTCCGAAGTTTGCAGCTGATTTTCTGGGGGTAAGGATCGAGGAGGTTGAAAGTTTTGGTAGCATGAGCATACGCCTGCGAGATCTCCTGCAACAATTCTACCAACCATATTATCCCAAAAGCACCAAAAGGCGAGTGCTTGATTGACCTCTGCATCATGGGACTTTATCTGTTTCGACAAAGAGACTTGAGGATCAACCCACGAGTAATCTACCTGCTGAAGGCCTTAGAAGAAGGAAAAAGTATCGGGACGGTGGTCGTGGCCGAGATGGTGAGAGCTTTGGACCGCTGGAAGGAGTCCGGAGCCTTGGAAACCTTTTTCTTAGGAAGCCCGCTCCTTCTCCAAATATGGTTATTTGATCACCTTGGGCTGATGAAGAAGGTGGAGGTGTATAAAGTAGTGAATATAGATACTTTCCCGACTGCCCGGAAGCGAGCACAAAAGCCTGAAGCAGGATGGAGAGCTTACTTTATGGACCGTTGTTATGATTGGCAGATTAATTGGATTTTACGTGACTGGGATGTTCAGGGGGGAACTGTTCAATCAGCTCATCAGGAGGATGGGCTGACATTGCTAGGCCTAGAAAGGTTTATCACTATCTTTCCCTTCAGAGGGATGCGCCAATTCGGTCGAGAGCAGACCGTACCCGGAGCCAGAAGCAATGTCTCGGTAGATCGTCGGTACACAGATAGTAGCATCAACTACATTGCTGGGGTTTATAACTCCGGAATGAAGTGGGCCATCTTCAAGATTAAGTACTTTGGTTTGAGCAAAGAGTATCAAACATGGTTGACTATGCGCGTCGATCGGATGGTAAAAAGTGCTTATGACCCGCACCACTCAGCAGTCACCCAAGATCCACGACTGTCGATTGTGGAGGACCTGCAACCGGTTCCCACTACCCGCCAGGAAAGAAAGAGGGAGAAAGAGGAGCGCAAGCGGCAGAAGACTATCGGTTGATCTCCTATGCTATCACCCGTTACTAGTAGAAGTTCACCCTTTTGAGTTGGATGTAACTCCCTTTCCCCTAGTATGGAGTTCGGCTATGTAATCGAAATTTGACTATTCAGATGTAGTTTTCTCTTCTTTTAAATTTGGATGTAACTCCCCTTTCCCCCTATTATGGAGTTCGGCTATGTAATCGAAATTTGACTATTCAGATGTAGTTTTCCCTCTTTTAAATTTGGATGTAACTCCCCTTTCCCCCTATTATGGAGTTCGGCTATGTAATCGAAATTTGACTATTCGGATGTAGTTTTCCCCTCTTTTGAATTTGGATGTAACTCCCCTTCCCCCTTATCGTGGAGTTCGGCTATGTAATGTTATCTAACGTTATGTTTTCCCCTATGAACTCGGATGTAACCCCCATTTTCCCGACATATGCAATCGCGATCGAGCAATGAAATAGTATGACGTTTATTCTTGGAAATGGAAATCGGCTTGTGCTGTGCACCTTTTCTGCATTATCTTTTATGAAGGATTTAATTTTTGAAACACCTCGTTTCACCAACATCGGGGACGACTTCCTTTTCTGCTTTATCATTTTATGAAAAGGATTACATTCATACTGACATCGTCCACGCATTCCATATTCCCTGGTATCGCAGAAGAAACCAACCAGAGCAGAGCAGAGTGTCAGGAGTTTTCTTCTAATTTCGCCAACATTCTCGACTATGGAAAAGAGATTCCCAGGTAGGCTGGCCAGTGATACCGCGACCGAA
Source organism: Limonium bicolor (assembly GCA_023374045.1). Classification (NCBI taxonomy): domain Eukaryota; kingdom Viridiplantae; phylum Streptophyta; class Magnoliopsida; order Caryophyllales; family Plumbaginaceae; genus Limonium; species Limonium bicolor. The sequence continues at coordinate 25,536 of JAIOTZ010001041.1, forward strand.
ACATCATCTGAAAACTATGGATCAAACTCTGACGAATCCTACTGCTTCAGAAAATGCCCCGGCTGCCTCAGCTATAGAAGCAAGTGCAAGTGCAGCAAGAGCAAGTGCAAGTGCCCCGATCCCTGATCAGAACGTTCTCTACCGCATGCTGGAACAATCAGCGAAGAATGAAAGGATGATGAGGCAGACAATTGAACGTCTGGAGGAAGAGCTGCGCAGAGAAAGAATGAGCAAAGGGAAGGAGCCTTACCTTACTGATCCAGAAGATGATTATATCGACGAGACACCCAAGCTCACATTTACCCAAAACCCCATGTTCAATACCACACCACAACCAAACAATGAACACACCACCATTCCCCCCACAACCTTTCGAATGGCTGACTTACTTTCTGGGGCACCCATGCCACCACCAATCTTGACCACAACCACAACTATTCCAACCACTTTCCCAAAATTACCACCATTTCTACCAACTGGGCTGCCCCTCAAATTGCTAACATGAACTGGTCTAGACCACCTGAGACTTTCTACCCGAATTCACCTATCCCCGATCCGATCCAGATGAGACAATATCAGTACACCGCTCCAGGACATGCTGTCCGCTTCGAAGAAGCTATTCCCCACACTCAGCTACTGCCACACCCATCAAGTCACCTAATCCATGGGTATCAACAAACTCAAACTCAACCCCTTCCTACTGAAAACCCCTCATCTAACATGGAGGACTGGAAGAAATCTGTGAAAGAAGAGCTGCTGGCTGAAGTGCGGCTAGGGGAACGAGCCAAGATGCTTGGCTTCCGCTATTTCAGCATGAAGCCGAGCTCTAAGCTTCCAGAAAATTTAAAACTCCCCGAAATCTCGAAATATGCTGGGAAAGGAGACCCCAGACATCACCTTTCTCAGTTTGATCGAGTAATGACAATGCATGGGTTGAACGATGAGATGAAAATTATATGCTTCCCTAGCTATCTAGAAGGATCCGCACAAGCATGGGTTTCAAGGCTAGATCTCTCTGGAAAAAAATTGGAGGAAGTTTATCAGGCCTTCGTCGAGCAGTACAGCTACAATGCCCATCTAGGGGTCACCCGCAGAGACCTCGAGACCATGAGGCAGAGAAATAATGAGACAGTCATGGAATTCATCAATCGCTGGAGGGAGGTGGCCGGCCAAATGCTTGATCGCCCTACCGAAGATGAGCAGATAAGAATAATCATCTCATGTCTGGAGGGTCCATACTCAGATCATCTAAAGTCCCTTGGGATTTGTGACTTCAAACATTGAAAGCTGCTGCTTCAGCTGCCGAAGAGTTAGCACTGGCAGGAAGATTAAAAGGGTTGAACCTCCCTGGATCAGGACCCAGAACTTCATACCATCAGAACCGCCAGAACCGTGATAGCAGCACAATCACAACAACAATGGTAATAACAACAATGACAACAACAAGACTGTCCCAACACCTCCAGTGAATCAGGTGCAACCTAGAACCCTCACCGACTACCAACCCCCCACACCTCCAGTGTATCAGGCACAATCCTCCGGAACAACTCAGAACTATCGGGCGATGCCTCCTCCCCGTGACTTTTAAACCCGACCCCAGCGACAATACTCAACATTGGGGATGCCGTTGAATAAGGCGTACAAAAAGTTGAAAGAGAGTGGTTTCCTTCTGAAGCACCCAAATCCCAAACCAGGAATCACCCAACTTGGGCCCGATACGAAAAGCTTCTGTGAATACCATCTGATGAAGGGGCATAGTACAGAAAACTGTAGAGCATTGCGTCATGCTGTGCAAGATCTAATTGATACAGGAGAGGTACAATTCCCCAACGCCAATCCAAATATCCAAAATAATTCCATCCCCCAGCATGTAAATATGATAAGGTTCAGAGAAAGAGAAGGGAATCTGCCAGACCTTAGCAGAATTGTGAAAGCTGACGACATTGGGAGTACGACGGAATTGACTCGACGGAATCCCTCCCCATTTGTCATACCCACACCGCTATTAGAAACCTTCAAGGTTCCCCGTCGGAGATTCATTTCGATATACCCTCCTTGATGAGGGAGTATTTGAATGAGAAAAATAGGGCTCAAAACACTGTCAACCAGTTAAGGTATCAAAGGAAAGTGCCAATCTTCTTCCGATATTGCATGGGTCGACCGATAGAAAGGAATTTGGAAACTTTGCTGGTATTAGCTTCTGAGGCAGAGGGCCTCTACAAAAAAATGAAGGCACTAGAAGTTGTTGAGGCTTGGTGCCGCCAAAAAGTCCTTGAGAAGCAAAGAAGGAGAAACACCGTCATGTGCAACGTGATTATGATCACCGATGAGGATGAAAATCCACCAGCTATGACCTCTGTTCGAGTACCATTTCCGATAGCAGACGAGGAAAAACGACAATGATGACCGTGAGAAAATCAATCACCTCACCCACTCAGGAAAACACTATAAGCCGACCGAGCTTGTTGAAGAGATCGTATCACTACCCCAGAAAGTCCATGAGCTCACTTTGAGTGAACCGGAAAATAAATTGGCTGGAGAAGAGAAACGCAAGAATGCGGTGGCCCGACATCTTAAAATGGATAAAAAGCAAACGGTCAGTGGAGACACCATTGTAGCCCACTTGACCCAAACCCCCGCTGTGGCCATCACCTTCACGGACGAGGAAATCTCATGCCAGTCTGGACGAGCCCTCTACATATCTGTGAAGGCTGGGGGTTTCAATGTTCCCAGGACACTCATCGATGACGGTGCTGAAGTGAATGTTTGCCCGCTGCGTGTTGCTCGACACATGGGGTATAATGATCTCAAACCTGTGGAGATGACTTTAAGCGCATATGATAATAGCCACAGAAAAGTGTTGGGGATGATCACTCTGCCGATCCAAATCGAGGATGTCTCCTTCTCTGTCGAAGTGATGGTCATTGATATCTCTTCCACCTTCAACTTGTTACTGGGTCGGAATTTCATTGACCAAATTAAGGGTGTGCCCTCAGTGGTCCACCAAAAACTCAAATTTAAGCATGGAGGACGGGTCGTGGAAGTGCTAGGGGAGGCCAGGACTGAATCTCAACTGTTTGAGATCAAAACACCAGGTCGACAAGAGCTTACCCTTGGCGGGTTCACAGTGGCAAAACCGGCGCAACAGGGGAATGGGTTAGGAAAGGAGCTGCAGGGCGTGGTAGAGCCACTAGTGCCATATGCTGGAGGTCGAGGAGCAAGCTTAGGATTCGCAGAGGCGTCAGAGAGTGGTTCGGGCTCGGGAGCATCTAGAGACAATGGAGTGGGAGAGCTGGTGGACCACCTTACTCTCCCTCGACTCATGCCTTAAAGACCATGACGGCAAGGAATGCGACCAAGGAATGCCCGAAGGAGTAGCGGAGAGCAGAGTCACGATCATCAGTCTTCAAGGACCCCGCACCCTCGGTAGATGGTCATGGAGCATGTCTTGCCAAGAAAGGGGAGCCGACTCTACAGGAGCTTTACATAGTTAGTCTAGCTAGCAGTAGTGATGATAGTACTGGTGGTAGCAATAGCGGTAATATCAGTGATGGTAGCAATGGCAGTTGTAATGAAGACATCGACAATACAAACAGAATCGAAATAGGAGAAGGATTGTCACCATCTATTTTCACTTGTAAAGATGGTGGCAATTTTCTGTCAATCACCGACTTATCCAACTCCTCGTATAATAATGAAAATTCAGTTTATTCAGAAAATTCGTCTCCTTTGTCGCTTGATTCATTGCAAACTTATGAGGCCGAAGAAGAGGAGTATGATGAAGAAAGCATGCTTCCTACAGAACAGTACTCCACCCGCACCCAGATATCCAAGTAGGTGATTTCATTCTGAAAGAGTTGAGAAAAGATCTGCCAGACCCACGAGGGAAACTCAGGCCGAACTGGGTGGGCCCTTATCTGGTGAAAGAAATAACCCCTCATGGTGCTGTATTACTAACAGATTTGGACGGAGAAGAATTTCAAAGCCTTGTCAATCTCGACCGGTTGAAACGATATTATGTCTGAACCGTCACAAAAATCCAAAAAAAAAACACACGCATTCAGTCAAAAATCCAAAAAAAATGCATCCACAAAAATGCACCTATAAAAAAAAAAGTGCATCCACACAAAAGTTATCATTATCATCTGCATTAGGTTTATCTTAATTGCATTTGCATTTGCATTTTGCATATCCCTAGTGTCGAGGTGCATCTCAATCTTTAATTCTAGGAAAGTCACATAAGTCATCAAAGGCCGACGAACTCTTGTATCATTTTCCTCGAAGAGGTCTGGAAAGGATCTCTAACCTCCAGTGAGAGTTGAGTGCATGAGAGAAACACAGAGCGTGCAAAACCCAGAGCATTTGATGCATTTAAATTTCAAAGCGCCAGGTGAGGATCCCCCTTCATGGAACTAAATATTGATGAGAAAAGCGCGTTACCATTCATGTCAAAATTCGGGAATAGTAGAGGAAACAATAATCTGTCAATAGGGATGACGAGGCACCTAGGATCGAAGAAAACCTCCACAAGGCCAAAAGCCTTATTGACCCTGAAAACGATCCCTTAGTAAACCCCGCTGAGCCTTTCATTGAGAATCTTTTCAAAAACAGCTCCACGATATACCATCCCACATCGCGCAACCATTCACCCCTGCAAAAGAGGATAAAAGAGCTGGAGCCATGGTTCCTTCCCCACCATTTAAAGCATGGAGGAAAGCTTGAAAGAGACACCCAAAGAGGATAAAAACGAGAGAAGCGAAGCACAAAACGCTCAAAACAATAAAGAGAGGAAATGAAAGTCTCCCACTAAGAAAATGTCAAACACCAAATAGATGAGGCCAGAAATGTCAAACACGAAGAAATGCAAATAGACTGCTCAAAAAGTAGCAAATCAAAAATGAGGACGCATAATAATCCGCACAAATGCGAAAGAAGTCCGAAACCATTCCATCCATGGCAAAGGTGAAGCATATCCTCTGTTGCACAAAAGTCCCACGATCCTCAAACAAATCCTCCAGTCCCATGTGACATACCCTGCAGCCTCGGTATAACCCATCGGAAGACCTCCGACTTAGAGATGGTATTTGCTTGATTCGAAAAGTACCAAATTTGAAACATGAAAGGCCACAACGCGTCCGATCTTGTCAATGCAATCGTGCACGAACGAGTGTCAAAGAGATCAGGAAGGTAGAAAAAAAAAACGAGTGTTCATCATCCCGATTAAAGAAAGCCTAACTAGCCTTAAGAAAGGAAACGGAAAGGTATAAGAGATCCCGAGAGACCTCTTTCGGGAAGATTTTTCAAGAAAGAAGTGGCTCAGAAATGACTAATCTGACTTAACTAGAATTCTTGGTTGAGCTCACCCCGACACGACACCCTCGTTGCATTCCATCATATCCAATTCAAAAAATGCATGTAGAATAGATTTGCATCCATCGGTTCAGACATAATATCCTACACCACGGAAAAAGAAAGATGAGTATGTTCCTTCAGAAAAGGAAGCCGCAGCACAGAGCCTGTCTCCTTCACCAACCAGCACGACGACCACTCTCAGAAATTACACAGCTATCAAAACAAAGGATCAAAAGTCTTCGGGCGCTGTTCAAGGAAAATGCCCCGCAAGACATCCCCCCTCACCGCCAAATTCCTCACTCGCCAAAATACATGAACTACGTAAGGTCTGATCTCAACAGGGAGTTGAGTACGTAGGCAACCCTCTCAGGGTGCGACCCCGTCCCAAACAAAACCCCTCCTCCCCTCGAACCACAAGGCCGTCGCCATCACTCTATGAAGAAATCCGCCTCAATCGAGAGGATCATCCCGGGGCTAAACCAGAACCCTCAGATCGTATCAAATCCAAACTCATCAACCATCCCAGAGTCGTTGCTCACAAGGGAGTCACAGATCAAACTGGAGCCATCCGATCATACCGGAGCCCTCAGATCATATCAAACCCGAACCCATCAACCATCCCAGAGTCGTCGCTCACAAGGGAGTCACAGATCAAACTGGAGCCATCCGATCATACCGGAGCCCTCAGATCATATCAAACCCGAACCCATCAACCATCCCAGAGTCGTCGCTCACAAGGGAGTCACAGATCAAACTGGAGCCATCCGATCATACCGGAGCCCTCAGATCATATCAAACCCGAACCCATCAACCATCCCAGAGTCGTCGCTCACAAGGGAGTCATAGATCAAACCGGAGCCATCTCAGTGCTATACCGGAGCCATCAGTGCTATACTGGAGGCATCTCAGCGTTATACCGGAGTCATCCCAGAACCTCCCAGGATCATTCCAAAGCTCTTCTCTGGAGTCATTGTCGGAGCCATCGACCGAAACCTTCTCTCGACCTCAAAAACCACACTTGACCTTTGCAGTCAAACCACAAATCTACTATTCACACCAAGGCTACCCTCCGTGCTGGAGCCATCCGATCATCTCAGAATCACCCGATCCCGTCAAACCCTGCACTCATACAGTCGAATACGACAACACCTAAGGTAGATTTCCAACCCTCGAATCCCTCACGAGGGATCAGAGATGACCCACAGAGAGCGCCCGACCTCGAATCAACCTACAGCCAGAAACAACTTCAGATTAACCACTTACTGCAGTGAGTTTCGCACAACTCCTTCAATGCATTCTAGGCCCGTCATCAGTCCTAGAGCTAGACATCGAGATCTAGTTGAGGCCCGTCGTTAGTCCTCATACAATTCGAAGATGCATTCTAGGCCCGTCATCAGTCCTAGAGCTAGACACCGAGATCTAGTTGAGGCCCGTCGTTAGCCCTCATGCATAACTCATATACCGGTTGTATTCTAGGCCCGTCTTTAGTCCTAGAGCTAGACATCGAGATCTAGTTGAGGCCCGTTGTTAGTCCTCATACAATTCGAAGATGCATTCTAGGCCCGTCATCAGTCCTAGAGCTAGACACCGAGATCTAGTTGAGGCCCGTCGTTAGCCCTCATGCATAACTTATATACCGGTTGTATTCTAGGCCCGTCTTTAGTCCTAGAGCTAGACATCGAGATCTAGTTGAGGCCCGTCGTTAGTCCTCATACAATTCGAAGATGCATTCTAGGCCCGTCATCAGTCCTAGAGCTAGACACCGAGATCTAGTTGAGGCCCGTCGTTAGCCCTCATGCATAACTTTATATACCGGTTGTATTCTAGGCCCGTCTTTAGTCCTAGAGCTAGACATCGAGATCTAGTTGAGGCCCGTCGTTAGTCCTCATACAATTCGAAGATGCATTCTAGGCCCGTCATCAGTCCTGGAGCTAGACACCGAGATCTAGTTGAGGCCCGTCGTTAGCCCTCATGCATAACTTTATATACCGGTTGTATTCTAGGCCCGTCTTTAGTCCTAGAGCTAGACATCGAGATCTAGTTGAGGCCCGTCGTTAGTCCTCATACAATTCGAAGATGCATTCTAGGCCCGTCATCAGTCCTAGAGCTAGACACCCAGATCTAGTTGAGGCCCGTCTTTAGTCCTCATGCATAGGTAGATTGGTCGTATTCTAGTCTTTAGACCTAGAGCTAGACACCGAGATCTAGTTGAGGCCCGTTGTTAGTCCTCATACCACCGACTATCACATTCTAGGCCCGTCACAAGTCCTAGCGCTAGACGCCGAAGTCTAGTCGGGGCCCGTCATAAGTCCCCACTCGTATGGTACTCATATCTCACACTTGGGAATGCCCCAAGCCACAGTGAGAATTTTTGGCGTCCCGTCAACCTTGATCCAATTCTGCAAGCCTTCTATTGCAGAATTGAATCAAGGGGAGCCATCTGTAGACACCAAAAATTCTCACCCATCTCATATTGAAAAAAAATGCTTCTAGAAACAAGGCGGTCGTCCCGTTTTCGATCAAATGAATTTCTTTTTACCGACATTTAAACCTCACATTCCTATGGAAGAGGAGCACGAGCTTTTTGTCGTAATTGTTTTTGACTGACTTCATTTCATATACTTATTTTGCTGCTCTCGTTTTAAAATTTTTCACAGTTTTGTTATTACCTTATATTATTTTTATGTACTCGATCGATTTATACTTTTTTGTTATTTATCATTTCCTTTTGATTTCCCCCGCTTTATCATCGTTATTTTCATTATTTCATGTGTCCTTTTTACTACTATTATTTATTATTTTAAGTGTTTTATCTTCATTACGAGCATTAATTTTCATTATTTCATGTACATGTGCTATTCTTTTATTTTATATCTCATTACTTTTTTGAATCTTATTTTAATTGTATTTCATACTTTCGTGTCATTAGATTAATCTTCTCACCTTTAGTGCGCATTTCTTTGGAATTGGTAGCTTTTCTTTTTTTTCAGAAGAGTTACCCAGTCGAAATCAGGACTCTTGTATCTTTCTTCTCATGAGTACACTGAAATCTAATCTAGCATAACTGGTTAGGACACTCTCGGATATAACCCATGGGTCTCGGGTTCGATTCTTGGCACGAGCGAAGGTTTGCTCTTTTATTTTGCCTTAACTCGCGATATGGCTCTTCTTTTATTTCGTCGCTCCACTTACTGAATATTGTCCTAGCTCATCCAGTAGAGAGCGTGAGAAGAAGTCACTAGGTGCCGAGTTCGAAACTCGGTGGAAGCTTTTTGTTTTGAAAATCTCAAATTTTGTAAATGTTGGACTCTCCCGGTTTGGGTCCGTTTTAATTCCTAAAAAAGGCCCACATTCATCTAGTGAAACCCTAGTGTGCCACATGTTCACCCACCCCATTCTCACATTATAAAACATTCTAAAAACCCTACAGTATCACCCACGCTTTTGATCGAGCCGACACAGATCCCCATCATTCTCATTCCTTCCCCATCATTCTCGTTCTTTTTGTCTGCCCCATCCTTCGAAATCTCGAGAAAAACCCAGACCCGAGACTTCTTCTTCCTCAAGAGAGCTACGGTTTTCCCTTCAAAGCTTCATCCCACAATCCACGAACTGTCTGATTAGTCCTCATTTCGATTTCATTTGGCTTCGGTCATCAGCAGAGTAAGTGGTATCGACTTTTCGTTACGCACGGTCTTGATTTCGCTTCCCTTCTGCAAATGCTCCTCTTACGCTTAATCTCAGTTTGTTATGTCATTTCCTAATCATTTCCGCTTTTCAATTTCGTGAAACCCTGAACCAGAACTTCGAACATCTATTTCGAGAGTTTCTGATCTCAAAGGGGTGATTTTCTCGTGGCCACCCGGTCCGCTTTTACTTAAAATCCTGGCATTTCGCTTTCGGGCACATGCATGGCGTTTTTCCTAGCGTCGGTTTGTAAATGGCGCCCATATAGCCTTCCTTTGTACCTTGTTTGATGAACTGCAACTACTTTGGCCTGGTATGGACTTTGAAGTCCACGAACATGGCGCATCGGACTTTGGGTGCGAGTTCTATTTATTCGGGGCATTCTCGCTTGATTCCTGATATGTTCATGCCGTTAGAATTCCGCTGGGTTGAGCGTCGCCTATTGTTGGTGTCGGAGACTGTTTTTTTGTATGGGTTTTCATTCTATATTCTGTAACATGATGAACTGGTCCATCTCCAGTTACATTCCCGTTTATTTCATCCAAATATTGGACAAACTGGTCCTCGTCCAGTCGTGATTCTGTCCATCTTTTTTATACTGTTTTGTTTCAGATTTGAAGTGAGCGAACTGGTTCCTTTCCAGTCATGAGTTTAGCTTTTCTCTAACCTGCTCTGTGATTGCAACTCAACAATCATCCTCTATGGCCAGAAGCGTATCCAAGTGTTGTTCATTTTCTTTTCCGCTCATGATAACGCTTCCGTATGCGATTTTACGTTTCACATATGTTTGTTTCCTAGTTGAGCAGGAGGAATCTGTTCCCAACTCTCAAGGATGTTCACGCTTGTTCTCACATGAACAGAACCCCAACCTCATTCCTTAAGCTTCGTACTTTCTGTTTAATTTCCTTCAAGTCTCTGTTGACCGAGAGGATATATGCTAATCCATTTGTCTCTGTTCATGGGTTTGACCTTGCAGGAAACTTAGTCTTCATTTCCCTGGTACACCATTCCTTAAACCGAAATGCTTCTGTGTTGTCTGTGTGAATGTTAGTTGCCTTTCTCTGTGTCTGTAAAAACTATGGCAAATGTCGGTTCCTGGTTATTGCTTGAATATACTTGTGCTTCTGATGTCTAATGCTGGGTTGCCCTTTGAACATGCTTAAGATACAGGTTTCTGATGTTTCTTTTTTGCGTCTGACTTTGATCTAACTTAGCACTTGTTTTAGCTATGAAATCCGGCTATCAAACTTGAACAAGAAATTTTAAACTGGTATTTTGTTGGGTCTTGTGAGTGGTGTTTTATTTAGTTATCCATCTCGGGAATCATTTCCACTTTTGCCCACGTGCAGCCCTTTAGTTGATCATTGAAAGATAAGAATAGTGTGAGGATAACAATTGACTTGCAACCCACACATTAGGTTTCATTTTGTTGGTGCGCTATTGAGGGTTTAGGGTTAAGTAAATCTGACTTGGCACTCAGCAGCTTTGAGGATTTGTTTCTGCGTGTATAGTCTCCGAACCTCTTTTATGTGTACATAATTTGTTTAGTGGCTTTCGAAATTCATGCATGAGATCCACCTTGATCGCTTTTTAAACTCCATGTTTGTATATGCGTTATTTGCAGTTCCTTAGCTTTTAAAAGTTCATGTCCATTTTTTGTTACATCTTGATGGGCTGGACCTGTTTGGGCCCGGGTAACCCTTGGCCCAAATTTAATTTCGTTTCAGGCCCAGTTCATAAACAGCCCGACGGGCTGAAACAGGTGACCTTAGAAAGCCCATTAGGTTGCCCTCTTTGTGGACCCTTGAGGCCCACTTTAGAAAAGCTCTAGGTTTGGGTATCCTCAATGCATACGGGTCCTAGACACGGTCCATTCGAGGAATACCCGTTTCTCTTAAAACTTTCCAAATCATCCCCTAATTTCAGAATAAAATGTACAATCAACAAAATCCAATCCATTTGTGAGTCCAATTATTTTTCATTCAGACATAACTTAAGCCCAATTTCAAACTTCTTACTAGAAATCTAGTTTCAAAGCCCAATTCATTTTCAGTCCGGCCCACATCTCAGTCAGGCCCAAACCGGCCCATCACCCAGTTTGGCCCGAGCCCAAAAAACCAAACACAAAGCCCAAGGCCAAAAACCGGAACCCAAGCCCAATACCCTTGGCCCAAACCAAACTCGGCCCACAATCCAAGCCCAATACCCTTGGCCCAAACCAAACTCGGCCCAACACCCTCGGCCCACAAACCAAACCCAATCTCGGCCCAAACCACACTCGGCCCACAATCCAAACCCAATCTCGGCCCAAACCACACTCGGCCCACAATCCAAACCCAATCTCGGCCCAAACCACACCCGGCCCACAATCCAAGCCCAATTCCCTTGGCCCAAACCAAACTCGGCCCACAATCCAAGCCCAACAAGCTCGGCCCAACACCCTCGGCCCACAAACCAAACCCAATCTCGGCCCAAACCACACTCGGCCCACAATCCAAGCCCAATTCCCTTGGCCCAAACCAAACTCGGCCCACAATCCAAGCCCAACAAGCTCGGCCCAACACCCTCGGCCCACAAACCAAACCCAATCTCGGCCCAAACCACACTCGGCCCACAATCCAAGCCCAATTCCCTTGGCCCAAACCAAACTCGGCCCACAATCCAAGCCCAAAGCCCAAATTCGGCCCAGTCTGGCCCGAGCCCAAAAACCCAAACCCGAAGCATGGCCCACTACTCCTCAAAATCGGCCCATCACCCAATTTGGCCCAAACGCCCACACTTGACCCAAACACAACCTCGGCCCAAAAGCCCAAGCCCAGCCTAACACTCTACTCGGCCCAAAAGTCCAAGTGGCCCATTAGTCCGATCCGGCCCATTAACCCGAAGCCCAAACCCGAAGCCCAAACCAGAAGCCCAAACCCCGAAGCCCAAACCCCGAAGCCCAAACCCCGAAGCCCAAACCCCGAAGCCCAAACCCAAGGCCCAAAACCCGAAGCCCAAACCCATGGCCTAAAACCAAGAAAGCCCAAAACCATAAAAGACCCATGTCTCAAATAAGGCCCAAGTCCACAAAGCCTCAGTCCAAGTCCATAAAAATCAAAAAACCCACAAAAATCAAACCAAGTCCACAAGAATCAACCTTGACCTGAATGTTAACCTTGACCTGAATGTTAACCTTTGACCTGAACTTTAACCTTTGACCTGAATTTTGACCTTTGACCTGAACTTTAACCTTTGACCGAATTTTGACCTTTGACCCGAATTTTGACCTTTGACCTGAACTTTGACCTTTGACCTGAACTTTGACCTTAATCCAATTTTGACCCTATCCGAACAATTCAAACTCGATCTCAATCCAAACCGAACTTCAATCCAATTCAAACTCAATTCAATTCAAACCCAATTCATTCAAACCCAATTCATTCAAACTCAATTCATTCAAACCAAATTCAATTCAAACCTATTTCATCCAGCTCAATTCAACTCATACCCAAATACATTTCATCCAATCCACACTCAACTTGTAAGTTTCTTTCAAACTCCAAAAACCCAAAAAGAATTTGAGCTATCGTTTTCTTCAAATTTCTTCAAGTTTTCATAAGAAACCGTTTTGTAGAATTTTTAAAAAGGAAAAACTCTTCTCACATCACATAAAACTCTTCTCAAACGCAGAAAGTTCTTCTCACATATACAGAAAGTTTTCTCCCAAAACATTTCTCAAAATCAGTGTTTCTTCATAGAGAATTCCGAACAACTTCAAAGATTTTCTAACTCAGTTTTCAAACTCCAAAATAAAACCGTTTTCGGGGAGCAAGAAATGTCTAACCCCTTCAAAAGCTTTTCCCCCATGGTTAGAACATCACTTGTCTTCCTTCCCAAAATAAAAATCCGAGGCGGGGCACTGGGGTCACAACCTCCCTTGTCGCAGTCTGGATCTCTTTAGGCGGGGCATTAGGGTGACAAACCTCCCCTAATTGCAGCCTAGATTTTTACAAGGCGGGGTGCTAGGGAAGTAACGACCTTCCTAGTTGCAGCCGGGATTTTAGAATCGTCTAACTCCCTTCCGCTCGATTTTAATGTTTTCGGTTTTTAATGTTTTAAAACCCGGGAGTTAGAGACGTTATTAGGGTTCGACCGAGAACATCTCATTCATGGTGTTTCTCTCTGAATCCTATTTTTCGACATAAATTCATCGCCCCATCTTTCGAGCCTTGGCATTTACCATCAATTAAGTGTCATGTTCGAGGGGGTACATAGGGTAATCCCTCGGGATTATCCGCCCTTTTCACAACAAAAAATGATTTTCCAGTTTCAAAAACTTTAAGAGAGACAATTCTGAACAACCCAATCCAACATTTCCATTAGAGCTTTAGGACCCATAAACACTCAATCCTCCTTTGAACCAACTCTAAGTCATATAGGACCTCCCATTCCTGAAGGCTCTCAGAAATCTGAAACATCTTCAAAATCCTAACACCTGTAAACCAAGCATCCTCTTCCATACTTGATCGTTTTAAAAACCCGAGTTTCTCTTCAACACTCTCAACTTCCCAAAACACTTCAAAAACCCGACCATTTCAAGAGCCGAACTTCATAAACACAAACAACTCAATCCCACCAACTGACCCGAATACCCCTTAACCCCACAACACGACTAGAACACCTCCCAAACACTCAAACCTTCTTTGGCTCCCACAAAAATTCAATCCGTCATACTCCAAGTCTTGTACATACACTCAACCTCAAGCTTTTTTTTCAAATCTTCATTCTATTCACTATTTCTTCCTCTTGGCGTTAGCTTGGCAGAAAAGCTTGCCTCATCCACTCCCTTTCTCTCTTCCTGTCTCAATCCTATCCTTTGGCTTTAAATGAATCTCTCTAAAAAGGTTTTGAAAGAAGACAATCCCGACAATTGGAGACCGAGGTTTCCTCGGGCACCAATCCGAAGTTGTGGTCGTTGCCACTTCTAAGGGGTGTAACCCAGTGCGAACCCACACAGAATCTCTAGTATGATCAGGTAAGTCCTATCCATAGGCATCAAATCATCAGAGTCAACTAACGGTTCTTAGAACCCTTATCCTCCCTTCCTAGTTCTTTAGGTCAAACTAGGTGGCGACTCTAGTCAATTCCGCCTTATAGAGGCATAAGTCCGCGTGGAGCCCATTGAGAGTGGGTGTAGTGCACACTTGCACTCCCCTTTATGCTTTCTGGGAAAGACGGACGATGTAGTAGGTATTTGAGGGTTGCCAGAATAACGGGTTTCCACCCTCCACAGAATGGCAATTTCTAGGATCTAGGCTTTTAGTCGGACCATTTAGATAGACCCCCCTCATACCGAAAAATCACCCTCCACAGTGCCCACCTTCTTCTTCTTCTTCTGATTTCTTTCCTCCTCTCTTGCGACAACCATGGAGGAATGAAGCCCCCACTTAACTCTTACCTTCTCTCCTCTCTTTGAGCACTCAACCTTCTCCAAACTCAATAAAAATTACACCACTAGAATCCCCTTGCCAAGGAGAACACTTTCCTCCTTTCAAAAAATCCAAAAACTCCATTTTAGTTTTTATGGGTATTCTCCATTTGAAGATTCAAGTCCACCATTAGAAGCACCTTCACCTCCTTGTTACTTTGAGGTAAAAAGAATTTCGAAAATCCTTCCTTTCTAGCTCTCATTGGCATTATTAGGATTTTAGTTTTGAACTCTTGGTTCCTTGTTGCTTCAGCCGATTTGGCTCCTTCTTGGGCTAGGAATATTGCTCTCTGCTAGGATTTTGTTTTGTCAATTTTTAATGTCAAATGACTATACTTTTTCTTGTTTATAATGGTTGATTGGC
>JAIOTZ010001042.1:0-40364 GCA_023374045.1 Limonium bicolor
CTAGATAAATATAACTCACCGTAGTCAAATTTAAGCTATATTTAAGGCTAATTCTTAGCCCATGGGATATTATTTATTTGAAAGTTTAAATGGTGATCATTGAATTTTGGGGTGAGAAAAAGAGTTATGTAGACTTTTGTATTAAAGGAAATTATAATAGACATAATCGCCTATGAAAATCTTAAGGAATATTTAGTGAGAATTATTAAATCATAACATGCTTTAAGTAGGTTATAAAACTTGTAAACATTTAAAGGAACAAGAGATTTTTAAATAGGGTGAAGACCGCATCTTGAGGAAACATAAGGTATAAATTAATTAAAAGCCGTGGGGAATTTTGTTGGGAATTTAAGGAATGTAATCTATGAAGTTATGAAAGAATCAAAGGGGTTAGGTACAATATATATATATATATACATAGGGGAGTAAATGGGTAAATGAATTTAATGGTCAACCCTTACTCTATGAGAGGCTTGACCAATTTAGTAAATTTAAATTTATTAAAATTGGAGATTTAACAAACATTAAGTCAAAAAGAAATGGAATTTTTGAAACTATTTGGGCTAGAGTAGGATTACCGAAGAGCTAAGGACTAAAATGTGATTTTTAAGTTCCTAGGGGTCGATTTGGAATAATGGAAAATTCTGGGGTATTTTCGGTAATGTAACAATCATGTGTATAATGTATGGTTTAAGTGTTAAAATACAACAATTGTAAAACTATTGGGGAATTAGTGTAAATTTCGGTAACTATAGGGTTGTAATGAAAATAATAAAAATAGTGGGGCCTATTCGTAATTAGGTAAAGATTTGGGGTTGATTCTAGTGATTTAACGAATTAAAGATATAACATATTTTATAAATGGTAACATGTTACATTTATAAACTTGTGGGGCTAAGTTTAAACTAGCGAAAATTAGAGTGTTAACCGGAACTAAAGTAAATTGTGGGATGTATGAAGTTTGGGAAGAAAATCTAGGTTGAAACCGAGATTTAAATAATTATTATGTATAATATAAAGTTAAGTGTTACAATTGTAAGTTTATAAAACAAAGAGGGATGGATTACGAATAAAAGAAAGTTATGGGGTGGTAAATGATTTCTGAAACATACATATGCATATATAAATGGGCTGGAGCGTAAATATATGTAAGTGTTGTGTATGTATATTTAAGATTGGTAAACCTTAGGTTATAATTAAATAGAAGTAGAAATGTGACGAGAATAATATTTGTTGGTTTTGCAAATAATTAAAGAGGAATGGGAAGGAATGTAATTTCTGAAACTTTGTGGGCTGGTGGAGAATTTCATAAATATGGGCTGAAAATAAGAATAAGGTTTACAATGATATGAGTGACATTATGTTAGGATATAACAAGATATGTCATAAGGAAATTATTATAGCATAAGCATACCTCATAAACATTTACATAAATGACGAATATATTCATTACGGGAAATGTTACAATTCGTAGAATATGATTTCTAAGAAAAATGGAACATATAATATGGCTGACAAGTCATGTACGATGTTATATGGTTAGAAATAAAACCGAAACGTGATTAAAACAAATATAGCAGCAACTATATACTAAACTCATGCATACGTAATTAACAACTATACACCCACGTGAGAACGGGAGCGAAAACGATAAATGTAATTAGAGGATTAAACCCCATGCAAACACGTATACGAAAAATGTATACATACACGTAAACGACCGGTAATATGTAAGTTATTAAAGGATTTAATTCTCAACGGAAAAATATTGTCGAATTACCGAATATGCGTACTCGTAAACGGTAACGTACAATAATATCTAAATCCCAAGAGTAACAAAAAAAAATCAAGTCGAACGAATAACCGACTAAAAATTTATTACGGGATAGAGGTTAGAACTTATTTTGATACAGTGAGGTAGGTTCGGGATGTAAATACTAATGATGTACTACATTTCCAGTAGACCGGGTTGCGAGTGTCAAATTACAAAGGATTAGAGGGCGAGCGTGGTCCCGCACACTAGCATTACATCGGTGTACGGTACGTTCTATATGGTCCGAGTGTTCCTGAGGACTTCCTCGGGTTCTGGTATGTGTGTATGCATGATAAGAGTGATATGTTTGCTATGTGTTGTGGTTGTGGATTTAAATGTTTATTTTTTCGCGATCTTTATTGTACACGACGGATTACAATTTGGAAATTGTATATGAAAACTCGGATCGGATTGTGGATGATAATATGGCAATGGAAAAAGGAAATAACTATGATCTTATCATATAAACCTGAGGATGAACGTAGCCTAGGCGACGTCTAGGCGAAAGTTAACGACCTTAAAGGTCCTTACATAGAGAATACACTCTACATAACCTAAGCATAGATCTTAGGTAAAGGTCACGGACCGAATTATATGGTGGAATTAAGTAAACAATTAAGATGAGGAAATAAATCCAGGGTAGTCACGGACTACATGGTTGCGCATGGGTGATCACCGAAGAGAGGGAACGACCGGATAGGGTTCTCTCGCTATGGAAACTCCAACGAGCCGGATACGATCGTTGGTCAGAGGGCACTGCTGTTGGTGCAATGGCTCCGGCCGTCAGGCCTCCGCGGACTCCTGACAACCGCACTATTATAGTGCACCAGAGCGACTGCTCCAGAAGAGGAAGTTTATACGGGTTGTCCTAACATGACGCCACCTTAATTGAACAAATTAAGTAAAAGTTATGAAATGATTTAAGGAAATATTCTTAGCCCTGAACAACGAAACAACAATGCCTCAAGGCCGTATAACAGGATTGTTCAAGAGAGTGTAACTCTCGCACCGTTAATTGATGTTGTTTATACTTGCTTATTGCTTGTTGTGGATTGTTTTGATGATTGTATGAATTTATTGTATGAACTTATATGTGTGATGTTATACTGTTACTGTAAATGAAAATGGTACAGCATGAAATTGGAACATCATGTTAACAATTGGGCTAAATAACTTGAGTAGTCTTAGGGTTCATGAAGGTTATATAGTTCGTGCTCAGCGTTGGCTGAGCCTATACGGCCCCCACTTTCAGGATTGGAGCGGATTAAGTTCGAACGCGAGCGCGGAGTTTGGGATAGTCGACAGTCTGCCTACATGCGACACGGTCACTTACGTTTATTGTTTTTCGAACATTATGGTATTGGGATAGATAGATGGCTCACTGTTCTTTCGAAAATTTATTCGGTTTGTAATTTTAGTTGTATTCAATCTCTGTCATCAGTGGTAGTGTAGATTGGATAGATGGTAAACGCTTCGTTACTCGCATGGGCGGGTAACGGCAGGTAACACCCGGTTTCTTTTGTGTACGTCTTTTAATTACCATTGCGAATCAACCGATTATTATGTTAGGCGCGCTAGTTAAACCGGATTTTAGTAGGGGTGTTACATGTTCGCTCCGAGCCTCACACACATTTATTTCGCTGTCTTTTGCGAAGAGGCTGGGGTTTAGACGGTGAAGAGATGCCTGACTTTCTAGTCACTCTCCTGTCGAAAGTGGATCAGGTGTGCCCGCTACCACCGAGGTGTTGTTATACGAATCAGAGATGAGGGTTTCCAATCGACTTGATAGAGTTCGAGGGACTTGGTTTGATGTGATTATGGGGATGAACTGGTGGAGCGGTACAAGGGAAGAATCCTTGTGCCGAGCATCGATGCTTCTTCGGAGTCCGTCTGGGTTACTATATTACGCCAGAGGCCCAGGGAGCCTTCAACTCAGATCATCACCGCCATGGCTATGTACGTGAACTACGAACGGGAATGATGTATACCTCTGCTATGTCCAGGACATAGAGAGAGACCCAGAGTTTAGCCCAGATGTGCCGGTAGTGTCGAGTTCCTGATGTATTTCCTAAGGAACTACCGGGCATGCCGCCGCACGGGAAGTTGAGTTTGAGATTGATTTGGTTCGGGCACCGGACCAATAGCGAAGGCGCCCTATCGTATGGCTCCAGCAGAGTGATTGAGCTCAAGGAGCAGTAAGACTACTTGACAAGGGATTTATCGCCCTAGCGTTTCACCATGGGGAGCGCCGGCCTCTTCTGAAGAAGAAGGATGGTAGCCTCCGCCTTTGTATTGACGATCGAGAGCTGAATGCAGTTACGTGAAGAACCGTTATCCTTTACCACGCATCGACGACTTATTTGATCAGTTGAGAGGAGCATCAGTGTTCTCCAAGTAGATCTACGATAGGTTATCTCAGATGGCAGTTAGGACATGATATTGAGAAGACAGCGGTTCAGAAACCAGATGGACATTATGAGTTTACGGTTATGCCGTTTGTTTATCCAATTGCACCAGCTAGTTCATGGACCTAATGAACCGCTTGTTCCAAGATCAGTTGGACAAGTCAGTGGTAGTCTTCATCGATGACATCTTGTGTATTCGAAATCGAGAGGTGAGCATGAAACCCACCTGAGAAATGGGTTACAGATACTGAGGAAGAATCAGTTGTATGCAAAATTTTCTAAGTGTGAATTTGGTGGACCAAGTTTCTTTTCTTGGCCATGTGATTTCTGAGGCCGGGATCGCTGTTGATCCGGCAAGATAGATGCAGTACGCACCTGGCCTAGGCCGAAGACAGTACCGAACATCCGGAGCTTCCTCGTCTGGCATGATATTATAGGAGATTTGTGAGAGACTTCTCCAGTGTCTCGAAGCCGATGACTCCTTGATGAAGAAGGAGGCTCCATTCGAGTGGACAGAGACTGTGAGATTTCTTTTCAGAGCTTAAAGATGCTCTGACATCTGCACCAGTCATGACTATACCAGACGGTCCAGATGGTTTGAGGTCTATTGCGACTCAGGGTAAGGGTTGGGTTGTTGTGTTGATGCAACACGGGAAGGTCGTAGCATACGCCTCCCGACAGCTGAAGAAACACGAAGAGAACTAACTACCCCGATTTAGAATTGGGTGCCATTGTCTTCGCACTGAAGATATGGCGACATCATTGTATGGGGTAAGTGTAACGATCTATTCTGACCACAAGAGTTAAAGTACTTGTTCACTCAGAGGAGTTGACATGAGACAAGAAGGTGGGTTGAGTTCTTAAACGATTAGACATTAACTTGCAGTACAAAGAGGGAAAGCAAATGTGGTAGCATGACGCACTGAGTCGCCGAGCACACTCTCTCCATTCGCTGGTCTCTCATACTAGCTTGGTTGCAGAGGTGCGAGTGCTCAGATGACGGATCAGTATATGTTGGAGATTAGACAAAAACTTATTGATGGGACATTCGAGGGCCAGAAGTACGACTTCAGACTCCATGATGAATTGATTAGGCTAATGGCCGACTGTGTATTCCGAGGAGTAGCGCTGAGAGCTGAAGGAGCGCATACTAAGTGAATCCCATTGTCTACGACATCGATTCACCCCGGAGCTTCAAAGATGTATAAGGTATGAAACGTTATTTTTTGGTGGGCTGGAATGAAAAAGATGTGAATGACTATGTGTTGAGGTGTCTCAATTGTCAGAAAGTCAAGTTTGAGCACCGACGCCTGGGTATGGTGCAGCCAATGCCAGTGCCGAGTGGAAGTTCCATGACATTTCTATGGACTTGTAGTAGGGCTTCCGCTACAAGGGGAGGTCTGAATATGATTTGGGTGGTTGTTGACCGACTGCCAAGGTGGCCCGATTCATACCGATGAAGGACCCTGGAAAGTGGCAAGACTGCAGAGCTCTTTGACAGAGAGATTGTTAGACATCATGGGGTACCGAAAACGATTGTATCGACAGGGATACAAGATTCTTTCGAGTCGTGGAGATCCACGAGAAGCACTGGGTACTGAACTGAAATTGAGTACGGCGTTCAATCACACCCAGATAGATGGTCAGAGTGAGCGCACTATCCAGACACTTGAGGATATGTTACGTGCATGTGCACTTGACTTTCAGACCAGCTGGATGATAAGTTACATCTGATCGAGTTTAGTTACAACAACAGTACCATGCTTCGATCAAGATGTCTCCTTTCCAGGCGTTGTACGGTAGACCATGCCGCACGCCTTTATGCTGGATGAGTCGAGTGAGACGGTATTATAGGCCAGAGTATCTGGAACAGGTTCAGGCAGAAGTTCGCCAGATCCGGGCTAACATGAAGCAGCTCAGGATAGACAGAAGTCGTACGCTGATTCGCAGACGTGACTGGAGTTCGCTGTAGGCGATCAGGTGTTCCTTAGAGTATCCCCCATGAAGGGAGTGTTTCGTTTTGGCCAGAAAGACAAGTTAGCCCAAGTATGTGGGGCTTATTTGTGCGGAGCGGTAGGACCAGTAGCTATAGACTTGATTTACCTGTTGAGCGGGCAAGGTACATGATGTATTTCATGTGTCCAGTTAAAGAAATATATGTCTCATCCGTCTCATGTACTTCACCGCCTGAGAGGCTACCTTAGAGCCGACCATGCGATCAGTGGAGACTCCCGTACGGATTCTGGATAACTAAGACGAGACATCGCCATAGTCTGTACGACTGGTGAAGGTCCTCTGGTCTAACCAGACGTCGAGGAAAGCCACTTGGGAGCTGGAAGATAAGATGAAGGCGAAGTACCCGTTGTTGTTTACTTCTAGTGTTTATATGTATAGGGTACGGGGCGTACCCCTTTTTAAGGGGGGGTAGAGCCGTTTCAGTTATGAGTGTACGGCATGTATTGAATACATTGTCTATGTTGTTGTTTATGTCATGTTGTGATATTGTTATGTTACAGACCGTTGTGTCTGAGTGATGTTATGTTGTTAGGACCTTGGTCAGATATATGGGAGTATGTTATTGATGTTGTTATGGAAGTATTGTGTCATAAGTGATTCTCATGTTTTAGAATTTAAGATATGTGGGAAGTAGTGGGAAAGTATGAACTTTGGGGACAAAGTTCTTTAAGGGGGGTAGATTGAAATACCCCAAACATAATAAGTGTTTAAATATTAAATAATAAATTATTAAGACTAAAAAGGGTCTCAGAGAAACATTAGTTAAATATAATAAATAGTAAATACAATGATTGCCTAAAGGGCAATATGGGCAAAAATATGCTCTAAGCTTGGGATAGTCTTGATTAAGACTTGATAAACTAACAAGACCTTATATATATACTAATGAGCTTTATTAAATCAATACCAAAGAAAACTGAGTTGAAAAACAAGTTAAAACACAAATGTGCTTTAATGAGTCGTAAAGCACGTTTTCGGAAAATTGTCTTGTAAATGAGTTTTGAATGGCTAAATGACCATCAATATCTTTAATTAATATGGTATTAAGTAGTTTACATTAGAAGTTTAAATCAATGGGAAATCAAGAATTTCGCTTCAAAGTGCTTGTTATTGGGGAATAGTAACTAAAATAAACTAGTTTGTAAACATATGTTAACATATGTAATTTGAATGGCAATAAAGACTAATTAATCCCTGTATTTAAATGGGGGTCGGTTCTGCATGGAGTGGGTCGACACCCTTGCTTACTGATGAACAATAAGTGAGTAGTTAAGAAAAAACACTATTTGCTTTACGTAATTAATATCTTAAAAAGCAACTACATATTATCCTCTTCATTTCATTTGCTCTTACTTTCTCACGTAGCCATCTTCTTCCTTTCTCTTTCACGATCGAACAGCACACCAACATACAACTTCAAATCCTTGTAACTTCTTGCATTGCCAAACAAAAACCGAGGACCACCGATTCTTAGTTATCAAGCTCTCGACTTAGTCTTTCAAATCTTCAAGAGCGCCATTTGGTGCCAAGAGAATCTCCATGGAAGGAGCTTGAGTTCATCTTTTTACGTATATTCTTCTCCTTTGCTTCAAGGTATGGAAACTCAAAGAAAAATGGTGTTTCTCCGTTTAGTTAACCAAGAATAGCTTAAAATTCCTTTGAAATGAACGTACGTTGTCTACTGAAACTACCTAAAGAGCCAATGGTAAATGACTTAGAAAAATGCTCTCAGAGAGGTTAGTAAAAGACATACGTACTGCTGTTTGTATTTGCAGGTGAAAGGCAAATTATTGTGGAAATTCAGTGTTTAAGATTATTGCATTTTAAGAGCCTAAGAGCTATGCAAATTTAAATTGTGCACTATGTTGTTATGTGGTGTATATTTGGTGAAGTTTTGAGTATAAGAGTGTACTGGGAAGTTTATACAAGTGATGGGTGTAAATAACTTACGCAGCAGGACATGATAAGTGCGAGTACGTCAAATTCTGCAGTTCGGTCCGGGACTTGGGGTGTGGATGACATCCCGGACCATATATCAAATTAAGGCCGTGAGTTGTACATAGAGATAGGTCCGGGACTTGGGTCATGTACAAGGACCCGGACCAGCCCTTAAAATCAACCGAGAGAAATTGCATAGAATGGTCCGGGACTTAGGACCTGGGTGAAGTCCCGGACCACCCCAATAAAAGAGACCGAGAGGTTTGCTAAGTATAGGTCCGGGACCTAAGTTAGGGAGCAAGTCCCGGACCACTATAAAACTTGGTTTCTAGGTTGATAAACGATGTCTAATGATGGGTATAAGTTAGTAATGATATTATAAGGTTGTTCAAGACATGTTAGGAGTGTTATAATGACATTTTAAAAGATGAAAAGTTGGAACAAAATGTGGAAATGAAATAACTAGAAATGTTAATATGGACTAGTACGTTAATTGACCGACGTTACTAAATGTGTTTAGGATTCTCTCAAGGTGGGAACCAGTCGAGGCAGGGACCGAGGTATGGTTTTCTTGCAGTCTGTTGCCTACCGGTTTACACCGGCTTGTGTGTTGTTTGTTTTCTGTGTGTTTATGACTTTGTAAGACTTAAGTCATGTAAAGAGTTTACAGTTGTTATATTATTATGTTGTTAAGATACGACTCATTTCCCTTGTGTGTGTCTAACAAGACTTAAACACTTGATTGTGATCTGTGTATTGTGTTGCGATGTTGTTACTACTAACAAGTGCTAACGGGGAAGTGAGGAGTCCGGTAGTTCCGGCCACGCGTGTGAGTATGGGAGTCGATGTCATTCACCGGTTCGATTCTCTTTGTATGTTTAGGTTGTTTTCCAATTTGGTTTCAATCTTCCCTTTAGCTTATCCAAGGCTATTTTACTGACTCACGTCGGGCCACAGGGGCATACTATGTTTATTCGGTGTGCTTGGGATCACTATATCCGACACGCCTGGTGTTTAAGTTATCCGTTCAGTTCTAAATGACGGTGATGAGTTATGTAACGAGCTTAGTATGAGTATGGCAACATCCTCTATGCTCTCAATGTGATCTAACATTGTTGGTTCGTTTCCTAAAAGGATTCGTTCTTGTGTGTCATTTGTGAAGTTATTTGCTATGCGATATTCTTGCTATGCTATTGTATATATGATGTTATTGTGTAAAATGAATGCCATGTCATCATGACAATTGGTTGCGCGTATCCCGGTAGCCGATGGGCTGCGCGTTAGCCATACCAGCCAAGGGTTGCTGACCCCCTCGGGGGATCCATATTTCTTTTACTGCAGGATGAGGATCGAAGAAGCGGAGTGGCTCTAGATCCCAGGATGTAGTTTACTTTTGAGTACCTTTGGATGTTGGCCCGGGATGCGCCTGTGCTCCCGTGGCAATATGTATTTCAGTTATCGACAGTGCACAATGGAAGGTTACAGTGACAGTGTATAATTATGGGTTGTAAGCTAAATACTCGGTTATGTGTGTATGTACTTATGGTTTTAGTTCTATGCTCGGGAGTCTGATCATCAGACCGGTACACTTGTATCTATTCAGCCTTGTTAACCACGTGGGTGGTTGACGGCGTTGTAGCACCAATCGTTTAGTTACTGTTTAGTTGTTCATATTCCGCTGCGATTCCAATATTTTTAAGTACGTAGTAGGGGTGTTACAGATTTCTGCCTATCCTGATCTGACTTCATGTTAGCCCGGATCTGTCGTACTTCTGCCTGAACTTGCTCCAGATACTCTAGTCCTATAATGACCGTCTCACTCGACTCATCCCAGCATAATGGCGTGCGGCATGGTCTACCGTACAAAGCCTGGAAGAGGGAGACATCTTGATCGAAGCATGGTAACTGTTGTTGTAACTAAACTCAATCAGATGTAACTTATCAATCCAGCTGGTCTGAAGTCAAGTGCACATGCACGTAACATATCCCGAGTGTCTGGATAGTACGCCATCTGACCATCTGTCTGTGGGTAAAACGCCGTACTTAGCTTCACTCGGTACCAAGCGCTTCCCGTGTAGTTTCCAGTACCTCAAGAGGAATTGGTATCCCTATAAGACACGATAGTCTTTGATACCCCATGGTGCCGAATAATCTCTCTATCAAAGAGCTCTGCAAGTCCCACTTTCCAAGTGTCCTTCATCGGAATGAATCGGGCCACCTTGGTCATCGGTCAACAACAACCCAAATTATATTCAGACCTCCCCTTGCAGGCGGAAGCCCTACTATGAAGTCCATAGAAATGTCATGGAACTTCCACTCAGGCACTTGCATTGGTTGTACCATACCACCAGGCCTTCGGGCTCAAACTTGACCTTCTGACAAGTGAGACACCTCAATACATAATCATTCACATCTTTCTTCATTCCAGCCCACCAAAAATAACGTTTCATACCCTTATACATCTTTGAAGCTCCGGGTGAATCGAAGTCGTAGAACAATGGGATTCACTCATTATGCGCTCCTTCAGCTCAGCGCTACTCCTCGGAATACACAGTCGGCCATTAAGCCTAATCAGGTCATCATCGTGGAGTTGGAAGTCATACTTCTGACCCTCGAATGTGCCATCAATCAGCTTCGGCCTGATCTCCAACATATACTGATCCCTCATCTAAGCACTCCGCACCTCTTCAACCAAGCTAGCTATGAGAGACTAGCGAATGGAGAGAGTGTGCTCGGCGACTCAATGTGTCAGCTACCACATTTGCCTTACCCTCTTTATACTGCAGATTGATGTCGTAATCGTTTAGAAACTCGACCCACCTTCTTTGTCTCATGTTAACTCCTTCTGAGTGAACAAGTACTTTAAACTCTTGTGGTCAGAATAAATCATCACACCCCATACAAGTGATGTGTGCCATATCTTCAGTGCGAAGACAATGGCACCCAATTCTAAGTCGTGGGTAGGGTAGTTCTCTTCATGCTTCTTCAGCTGTCGGGAGGCGTATGCTACGACCTTCCCGTGCTGCATCAATACACATCCCATACCTCTGCCTGATGCGTCGCAATAGACCTCAAACCATCTGGACCGTCTGGTAAAGTCAGGGCTGGTGCAGATGTCAGAGCATCCTTGAGACTCTGGAAAGAACTCTCGCAGTCGACTGTCCACTCGAATGGTGCATCCTTCTCATTAAGGAAGTCATCTGAAATACTCAAAACTAATAGAATATGGATTAAATATTTAATCACATTAATTAAGGCCTAAACATGACTTAAAAAGTCAACTGAGAACAATAGTGGTCAACACAAAGCAAGATGTTGCACCCTTTGACTATATGGGGTGAATAAATACCCAAATGAACTTTCTAGGACCTAAGATTTTGTCCTAACTTATTAACACATTAATAAACATGTTACAATTGTTGGACAACACTCCAACACAAAGAACAAGCATTTACATGCTTCAAGGTCAAGTAGGGCAAAAATGTGCTCTAAGAATACCTTAAAGGTCAAACGACCTCTAAATGATAAAATTGGAAACCATGATCAAATATCATGTAAGGAACACAAAAAAAACTGTTCTCAAAGAAACCAGAGCTCAGAAACACCTGCGACTCAAAAATGTGCACTAAAATTCCTTAAAGCACGTTTTTCGTCTATGAGCTCTAAGATAATGACTTTTGTCACTGTAAAGACTATAATAAGTTCTTTATAAATTAATGTGACATGATAGACTATATTATAAAGTCTAAATAAAGTTTAAAAATAAAATCAAAAATTGGCAATTTAGTATGAATAGTACCCAAAAATAACATTCTAAATACTTAATTTAACTTTAACCATGGACCAATGCTCACCTATGCCTTGACAAAGCCAGCCGATTTCATACAGATGTAATAACCAATCATTTGTCAATCTTCAATCAATTATACAGCTAATTAGGTGGGCCATCAAGTTACTATTCCAAAAGTAGCAAATAATGTCTTAAAAGCTAAATTAATCATTCTTCCTTCACTCACCTTGATTCCCAGCCGACACCACCTTCCTTAAACCTCTCCTTGGCTTCTCCAGGTCGTTGCTAACTCACCAAGAACAGAAGAGAACATCAATTAATCTTGGTAAGCTAATTAAGCCTTGAAATGTTCATTTTCTTCACAATTCCTTCCTCTTTCCATGGAGCAAAGCATCAACCACTTCCATCAATGTTCTTAGGTTGTTATGGAGGTTAAATGGAGGGTGTATCTCGGCCTTAACAAGGAAGAAGGTGGAGAAAGCTAATTTTGTTCTTAAGGTATAAAAATGTGCTTTAAGCACATATCTTTTGATTCCCTTCAAATTCGGCTGTGAAACTTTGTTTCTAAGCTTATAATCTTCGTCTTAACATACTTATCCAGTTGGTACATTAAGAGCTTCGAAGTATAACCAGATCCAAGCCAAAAACACGATTTTAGGCATTTTAAATAAGGTAAAGATTAGCTATCTTCTAATCTGAGTTATACCAGTTTAAAGCTTGGTTTTAGTAGCTCTTTTAACACTCTTTTCCTACTGTAAAAACAGGCCGAGACCAACCTTGTTTACCTTGGTATTTCAAGGTAAATTTTACCTTGAAAATTGACATTAAACACTTCTTATGGTTAGATCTTGCTTGGAGACTAACTATGCCTTAATTTCTGTTTGAAAACATGTAAATAATGCTGTGGAAATTTTATCCTAAGCTGGGCGTGGCTGTACACCCCACACTCAATCCAAATGTGGTCTCGCAACTTAACAGCATATAATATACATGTCACAGCGGAATTCTTACAATCCAGGACCTTGCCACGGTCCTGACTACAGAATATACCGAACATTAGTCTAACAACCTTAACCATTTACATAACCTTCTTACAACCCCCTCACATCCTATACATCTTACTAACTCAGATTGCCATACGAGTGTACATGCACAACTCGTAGGCCCACTAAACAACTCAGATATGAACAATCAAAGTTCACACACAATGAACGACTTAGATGCGTTCCCTTAATTAGAGAGTTAGTTATTTAACTCTTAAGTAATGTTCCCTCTTAATCTTAGTCCATCCTTATC
The DNA here is from genome assembly GCA_023374045.1 of Limonium bicolor. Classification (NCBI taxonomy): domain Eukaryota; kingdom Viridiplantae; phylum Streptophyta; class Magnoliopsida; order Caryophyllales; family Plumbaginaceae; genus Limonium; species Limonium bicolor. The sequence goes on from JAIOTZ010001042.1 coordinate 13,259, forward strand.
TTACCTCAATCTGATTCTTATCTTAATCTTAGAACAACCATCCTTTAATGAGGAGTGGATGTAGCTTATCTTAATCTTAATATTACAAACATCCTTTAAAAAGGAATGGTTGCAACTTATCTTAACCTCACCTTAATCTTAATCTTAATAATACAAATCATCCTTTAAAAAGGAATGATTGTAACTTAACTTAATCTTACCTTAATCTTAATCTTAATAATACAAATCATCCTTTAAAAGGAATGATTGTAACTTAACTTAATCTTACCTTAATCTTAATCTTAATAATACAAATCATCCTTTAAAAAGGAATGATTGTAACTTAACTTAATCTTAACTTATCTCAGAATACAAACCGTTCCTGGAGGGGAATGGTTGTAGCCTAAGTCCTAACCTGGGATTTAGGTGATCCCACCGCACCATCTTAATGCCACCTACCCTGGACGGGATTCCAGCGTAGCTGAGCCGGCAACTGGCCCTAGGCTACAAGTCCGAAGACAAGTCCTTAATCGGAGGCGAATCTACTATAGATAACGACCCCCTTTCCTTAGCATGCATGACCGAGATCGGTCCCGGGTTTCCTCACTCAAGTTCCAGTTAGTAGTTATCTCAAAACCCTGTTTGTTGGTTAACCTCTTTCGTTCATAATCGTCCCTCATTAGGGGGCGTTCCTTAGTCTCACTCAATTCCTTACTAAGCATTGGTTAGTAAGTTCTCACGGTATGTTTGTTAGTTTTCAAACATCACACAACAATACACTATATATATATGTTCCGGTTGCATGCTTTATCTTGTTTAGTGAGCACACAAAACAAATAGCACACAAGCCGAGGGACACCTCGTTAGCAAGCAGGTCACAAGAGAACTGTACCGTTCACCGTTGGTCGTTCGGCTGCTTACTCTCTTCCGGAGTCCAAACTCCCAAGTCCTAAAACATTCATTCAGTTTTAGGTTGTTAATCACTTCACTTAACTTATATGACTTACTTAACTTGTTTAACTTACTTAATTCCTTAATGATCCCCACCTAACACCTCTTAGGTCTTACACTTAATCTTACAAACTTAATCTTAAACTTTCAAGTTTATACTTAACTTAACTTAATCTCTTAGTTCTTAGGGTCTCAATCATTACTACCCCTACCAAAGGCATACCTTATTACCCATTGCCATTCTTAGAATTCAAAATTTCTCTTTTTTTTTGTTTTTAAGCTCGACCGGACTTACCGACCGGACTTGCCAAGTCCGGTCCATTCCAGTACCCTTTTACCGTTGGAAAATTCACTCCGACCGGACTTACAGTCCGGTCCTATTTCCGGTCGATTCCAGAGACTTATTACCGTTCAAATTCATGCCGACCGGACTTGACAAGTCCGTCCCATGTCCGGTCCATTCCAGAAACATTTTCCGGTATTGTAACAGAGCCCGACCCGACCTTGCAAGTCTGGTCCTAAGGTCGGTCGGCTCCAGAAACTTGTTTCTAAATTCTTTTTCAACTCCAAACTTCTCCTCATATATTCTAATATGTTATAACCTCATTTGGGCACCTCAAATACACCTTAAGCCCTCCTTAAAATACCTTAAATCATCCACCAAGATCCACCTTAGTCATTATGCACTTTCCTTGTAATAATGCTACACTGTAATGCTTCCTCTAGGTTTCTAGGTGGTGGTTCATACCTAGTGTAACCACTATGCCAAATGTTCTCTTCACCACTATAACATCATCTCCCAAGCATCTCTCACTATCTAAACTCTTTTTATGCTGCTTTACTTAAAGTTCCTTCCTAAGCTTAAGCTTCCATCCTCCCACCTTATTTCCTTCCTAGTTGGTTACCAACATTTGCCTAAATCCTACATGCTCAATTACATTCTCTTGATTCTTAAATCCTCCAAGGTAATGCCTAAGTCATTATAACTCGTTACCACACTTTATCTCACCCCTTTTTCATCAAGACCACCTCTAAAACTTCCTAGTACTTCCTTAGTCATTAATTCCCTTAGAACATATTCAAAACACCTTAATCATTACACCTTCTCCTTAAACTTATGCACAAGTCTTATATTCCTCATCTCCTGATTTTGGTGTGCTCAAAACACTCACCATTCCTCTAACTCCTCCTAGACATCTCTAGGTCATCCTAAACCTCAAGAACTCCTTAGTTACTAATCTCCACTCAAATTCCTTATAATGATTCCTAGTAATCCTAGGTCATATTAGTTCACCACCTTCGCCTAAACACTTATTTTCTACTCAAATTTTGCCATAGCACCTCTAGCATCATAGCATGCCCAAACACATTATTTTCCTCATTTAACCATCTCACTCCCTCAAGTTCTTTCTCATCATATCTCATCACCCAAACCAACTCATTCACAACAAACTCAATATATTGCAATAATCTTAAATTGCATAGCACTAAGGCTCTTAAATGACATGGCTCTTAGGCCCTTAAATGAATTAAACATAAACATTGAATTTCCCACATATAAGCTTTCAACCTGCAAACACTCATCAATCTCATAGTAGTTATAATGCTCTTAAAATCCACCTTAAACTTATATTACTAACTCATTCTCATTAGCTCCTTAATCACAAGTTCTAAGCTTGTTTAAGTCCTTTTTCTTAGGTTCTATAACCCAATACACAATGTAAGCTCTAAGCCACATTGGTATTTATCTAAAACTCATTTCCTTAATCTTAAACCACCATTAGGTAAGCATTTTACCTTGTTTTCTCAAGCTTATCCTATCTCCTCCTTAGGCCTTCTTCTTGCATAGATCTCGGCCACCACTTAAATTCCTTTTGCCAATGTTCTAATCAATATTTAAGGACACATATGAGTACTAAACAATGCACTAACCTCAAGGAATAAAACCTAGGTTAGCAATGTGTTCTAAGGCATAAAAGTGGATGATTACCTTTGAAGTCTCAAGGTAGACTTTGGCATTGAATGAAATAGGACCTCCACTAGTCCTTGGTGAATAAATCAAGCTAGAAACAAGGCATAAAAACATAGCCCCATGAAAGGAATTTTCGGCCATGTACAAGAAATGATGGAAACATGGTTTTTCTTACATTTTCTTTACCTTAAGAGAATGGAGAAGCTAATGGGCTCTTCAAACTTGATTTTCCCCCATCAATGGAGTTTTCTCATGGCACCAAATGGAGCTTTGAAAGATTTGAAAAGATAGAAAGATAGGTCTTGACCTAACTAAGACAAATATGCATTTGTTTTGGATTTGGAGCTTGAGTTGTATTTGGCAAGTGATTGAAGATGGAGAACCATGGAGGGCAGCACTCTCGGTTTTGGAACAGAGAGAAGAAGAAGAAACCGTGGGTGAAAGAGGAGGAATGAAGAGAGAGAAGAAGAAAGGTGGCTAATATAAGATATTTCTTTAATAAAGCAAATAGTACTCTTTTACTTATCTCTTCTTTTCTTCCTTATTTGACTACTTATGGTGACTCATACACCCTTAGAAAAACCGGCCCCCTCATTATAACAAGATATTTATGGTCTTGTTTTGACCAACTAATTGGCTTAAGTTGATTAAAACTTAAACTAGTCACTATTTGGCACTATTCACTAATCAGTGCACATATTTCTGAAATTTTTGATTTCCCATTGAGTTAGACCTCCTAATGTGATACTAATTAGTACACATGTTGATTAAAGTAATGATGGACATTTAGCCACTCAAACTCAATTCTAAGACAATTTCTCAAAAATGTGCTTTAAGACTTCTTAAAGCACATTTTGTGTTTCAACTTGTTTTCAAGCTTGGTTTTCTTTGCTAATTGATTTAAAATGACCATTAGAATATTACTAAGGTCTTACCATGATATTTGGGTACTCACCCAAGTCTCTCCAAGCTTAGAGCACGTTTTTTTGCCCTGATTGCCCTTAAGGCACTTTCTGTGTTTTCCTTAGTTTAAATTGTCTACCAATCTTTCTAAGGCATATTTTAGTCTTACTACATCATGATTTGATGTTTTTTAGCATCTTAGGTTTGGGGTATTTCAGTGGCCAAACAAGGCCTTAACTAGGCAAAAACAAGGTATAAATCACTTAAACCTTCACTTGTATATTACTATGTAATACATATGTGTATAATTGCCGTGAGTGAACAAGGTATTTAAGGTCTTATTTTGACCTTAGGTGATTGAGGAATGGTTTAATAAATTTTATAACTAATTAATTAGCATAATTGTCAAATTAGGACATTATGTGAAAATTGGTATTAATGAAAATATATGGTAAGGGCCGAGAGTTTACAGCATTTTTGGGCATTTATGTGTAATTTATTTTATAAGCCAATGTTTGTAATAAGGCCATGTACTTTAGGCCATTTTATTTATGCATTTATAAGCTTTTAATTAAGTTTAAGTGCTAAATATGCATTACCACATATTATTGGGGTTATAGTGTAATTAAATTAAATTTGGGGTTTATAAAAGGGATATAGCCGAAATTTAGAAGTTTAAATGAGTTTATATAAAATTATAAGATTATATATAGTTTTGGGTGAAATTGTAATATTGGAAAGTTAGGGGTAATCTATGTAATTACCGTGGAAGTAGGGTCAAAATGATGTTTGGAAGTCAACATTGACCAAGCAAAAGAATTTGACCAGATTTGATGATTTATTAATTTAATTATCAAATTATACTAAGTTATGTATTAACAGGTAAAAATTACATAACATATGGTATATGTGTGATTACCGAAAGTTTTGGGTATAAAATGGTATTTTATACACCTATGGAGTATTAGGATTTTTTAGGAATTTATTTGGTTAGGTTTGGAGTTAATATGAAATATATAAGTATAATATATGATATTTATAACATTGTTACAAATGGGTAACATGTGGGTAAAAACCGTGAATTATAAGAGTATAAGGTTAGGAATGGTATTTATAACCTTTTGGTATAGTTTGGTAATTTTTGGAGTTATATACAAGATTTTATAAAGATATATGTATAATATATAGTTTTAATGATATTAGAAAACTATGTATTATAATTTGGGATTAATTTGTAAAATCTGAAAGTATGGTGGGATTATAAAACCGAAAGGCTATGGTCCATTTGGTATTTTATAACAATTTATCACTATAGGTTATAATTGTTTTAATGACATAAATGTCATAATATATGTTATATAGCTATAATAACATTATAATGATTATGTGGTGGATTTTGAAATATTCAAGAAAATAAATGCTGTTCGAAATTATGGGAATTTTATAACAAAATTTATATATGGTTTTCAATGTTATAAAGGTTATAACATTTATAATATAAGAAATGTTCACTAAAAGAGAATGAATATATCATAAAGATTTACCATATATAAATGGTCCATTAATACATGTATCTGAATAAATATATGTTTATGGTGTGGAAAAATACAATATGGTTCGATAACATGTATTAACATAATTTAAAATGATATAAGGTGAAAGGAAAAAGAATTACAAACATTAGATATGGAAGCTCTAATGTTAGGAGTGTGCATGGAATAATAAGGATTCATTAATTCAAAGTATTTTTAAATACGAATTATACCACATTAAACTTGGAAAAACAAACCTTAGGAGATAAATACTAGGTGAGATGTATAATAAACAATTAAGATTATACATGCAATATAGTGACAAGCTATATGATTACAAATGTGTATTAAATTACATGCGATAGTAAATGTTTAAAGTTAAGTATATTAATATACTCGACGTAACCACGCATGAAATATGACATTTTTCCTATCCCGTGTTAAACCGAAACCCGACAAAAGTTATCAGTTAGTAACGGGGAATAACCGGGATGGATTAGTAACGGTACGGGGTGCCGTAGTGTGTTGTTAGTATGAGATGCTGATGCATAGTGTGATGCATATTGATAGATTGTTAGAGACGACACGAGGAGCATCGGATCTAGCTGAATCATACTCCACCGTAATACTTTCAGGGTGAACGGTATGTTATTTATGTGGATTGATTGTCTTTGAGGATTTCCTCAGTTCAGACATTGTGTGAAAATCTGTGGTAGATTGAATGTCTGCTTGTGTGAATTAATATGCTGAGTTATGTATTAATGCTGCTTTAATATTACTGTTGCACGATAACAGTACCGTTCGTATATTGAACATATTATAAAACGAACTAGCGGCAATGATGCTATCTTATATGTGTAATATAAGGAACGTAAGTAAACGTTGTAGCATCAGGATAATAAGATATATATTATATTATATATTACCTGAGACTTATATACGGAGCATTGGCCTCTTTAACGCCGCTCTCGTATCTAACACTGGATCCCGAGTCGACATACTAAGGATTGGACTAACGACCTCAGTCTGTTTGTGTTAGGAAAAATAATAAAACGATGCGATGGTATAGATAAGTTTATCAAGAGGATGTGGCTCTTGCTGTGAACTTTGATCCATTAACGATACTAGGATACCGTGTGGTAACCGTAAGTATCAGATAAATTTCCACCAACGACTACAGAACGTTCGTAGGTCGGAGACTCTACCGTTGGAGTGGCTACTGCCGTGGGTGACCCGCCATAAGAGATGGGTAACTTAGAGACACGTCGTTCTAACGAGACGTTGTCATTAGACATGACTGAACAATTACGAACGACTATGCTAACTCGTACATTAGGCGAACATTATTTGGGCTTGCATGCCAAAGACGAGAGTTTATACTCGTCTATAATTCTCGTTGTTTCGCTTTGTTGTTCATTGGTTGTGCTTTGTGGTTATGTGTGGTATGTTGGTGGATTTGTTTGAACGAGCCATTGTGCTCATATTGTGTGTTGTGAACTGGTTGTGTCGAGTCGCAGAACTCATGTGTGGATTATGGTGATTGTTTGGTCGGTGAGTCGCCGAACTCAATTATGAATTATTAAGTGTTTGTTGGAATGGAGTCTCTGTACTTTATAAGCGTTGTAACACTTTCAGTGGTTTATTACGATACGTTGTGTGAAGCCAGGGACTTGTTGGTTATTTGAGTTTACTGCAATATATATTGTTGCATTACAGTTTTAACATTAAACTACTTGCATGAAATGAATTGCATGCTGTCGACCAAATAACTGAGGGTCCGAGGGGGCATGACAATCATGTAGTAACATACTCAGCAGGGGCTGATTCCATACAACAAACAACCATTTTTGCAGGTATGCAGCTTCCGGTGTCGGCAAGAGAGGGACGCGCTGGGTATTTAATTACAGTTGTTTTAATATGCACTGTTACATTTTGATACGAACTTAGAAACGTGTATAGGATTGGAATACTTAGAATGCTCACTGTGAATGTATTTTATATTGGTTTGGGAAGGTTAGATCTATCTCTTGTTGTCACTACGAGAAATTGTTTCGTATTTAAGATATATCAGGAAGCACGTTATTACTCATATGGGCGAGTAAGAACGGTAACACCAGTAGTTCAATTGTTGAGATTACCGCTGCGATTATATGTTAAGTAAGATGATTAGGAGCCGATTAGAGTAGGGTGTTACAAAAGTGGTATCAGAGCGGAGTACCGCTCTGATGACAAGAGATAGTAGGATTTATACAGTGAGCATAGATTTGGGAATACGGGAAACGGTGTGAGGATACGTGACCTAGCGGGGTTGATGCAATGCTTAAAGCTTGCACACCATAGTCGTGGAGGCACTTCAATAACAAATGACCGAGACTACGTATTAGACCGGGAGGTCTAACCCGTCCTCTTGACTTATGTCAGAGAGAGGTCAAGGTAATAGTACTAAGGAAGAACGCGAGCAGCGGAAGGTGGTGAAGGTCCAGCAACCCCAAGTAACGCGAAGATGGTATGAACCGCTGGCACTCGATGGGAGAGCATCCCGGGAAATTTGCAATGGTACCCCACCCGCCGCAGCCCGTATCTCGAGTACTATCTTGTGGGACAATGAAATGAGAAACACCACGGAGATAACTCTCCTGATCGGAAAGACCCGATGTGGATGATAGAGGATTATGTTAAAGGTAGAAAATAAGACATTGTGTTTTGATGTAAGTTTAGGACCGGGGGTCCTGGTAACGACGTAATGTCTACCATACGAGGATGAAATAAGTAATAGACCGAGTTTGAGGAGAAAATGTCCTGTAGGACTAGGGGCTACCTTGCTATAAGCAAGGCGACCCTGTCTTACATCCAGGAAGCACCAATGGTGCGCTTGGGGGAAAGGAGGTAGAAACGGCTAGTAACGATTAGTTTATGGATATGTAATATACGGAAGGAATTACCTTTAGAAGTCTCACCCAAGTGAGTAACTCTAAAACCATGCAACACTGAAGGTTCAAGATGGCCCAACGTGCATGAGGAGAGATCATGAGAACTGTAGAAACAAGAACTCACTAAGTTTGCTATCATGCAACGCCTCAAGAGGGGAGTAAGACCTTACTACCATGGTAAACTTGTGGGAACGAGTGCGGAGTGAGACTGTATTAATTTGAATAAGAACCTTTGACTGGAACAAGAACCAAATTAGGGAATAGCACTACACTGACTTACCGTACCAGTGGCTCAGTCTACTGGTGCACTTGCCACTGCAAGTGCCACATTAACCAAAGCATTAAATTTCAACCTACCTTCGCGCTTGCTACAGCAAGTGCAGCAACGGTAAACTAACCCTAAAAGACCGAGTGTTCTAGGCAGTTATCAATAAGCACTAAACTTTTACGTGAGTCCGTAATGCAATGAAGTGGGACATAGCCTTCTTATAGGCAGGGTACGAAACCCTTGGGTTGGAGGTCGATAAAACCTCGGGAAGACCTAGCCGGTCTGACCATTAAACCTGAAAATAATACACCATCTAGTAGAATATTAAAAGGGGAGTAAATGAGAATAACAATAATGAGTGCCTACAAGCCTAACCTCAGTGCCGGTATGGACATTACACGTCAATCATTACCGGTGGGGAGTGACGGGTCTTCAGGACCAGCATAACCATATTTAGAGAGTGCGCGACACTCGTGGTTAAACCACTACCATTGAACATTGCCAGAGGGCAAGAAGTGAGCTATACGAGTCAGGACTTAAAAAAATAATAATAATTAATATACAGATGTGAACGTGCAATAAAAGGGGCCGATGTAATGCCCGCACCACACACACCGGAGGTGTTGTGACCCATTATGCTGCTAGACTCCGTATGGAGGGCAGTGGATATAAACTAAAAAGTGAAAATTGCCTGATGACGGAAGATACCGTTACCTCAAAGAGGATGGAGGAAATATGAGATGAATAAGAGAAAGGACTACACAATGAAGAGGAATGATTAGCGGAAACCACTAAGTTGTGGGTATCCAATTGTAACCTCAGGAGAAGGTATTAGAACCAACTAGGAATAAATTAAATAACAAGACTAACAATCATTTAACTATCAGAATAAGTATTGAGTCTGAATATCGTATGGCATAGGCCTACGGAGGGATACCTTAGTAGCACCAAAGTGACCCAAAACTAGGGGAACAAGGGTGATGAACCACAAGTACTGATTAATATCAGACTAACGGGACTACCATAAGATAGGGGAAACACGAGGTGTCAACCTATCATGGAGTCCGGAAACACCATAGGGTGTAACCCAATAGATTGGGTAGAGTTCGAATACTAAAAACTCATATCTGAAGGCGTTAACAGCCTAGGAGTGAACGGGAGAGATAACAAGTAGCTACTACTGATCCCCACTCACAAATACCAGATGACGAGCATGTGGAAACCAGAATTAGGGCGATAAGTCGCAAACACCTATCTTAGAGAAAGTAAAGGAAATACACATTAATAAAGGAAACCATAGAACCTAATATTAAGGCCATTCTGACATTAAAGGTTAAGAATTGGCAGCATAGTTACTCAAACATAAATTACCGAGACTAAGAGTACGATAATCACCGGGTACGAACGCTACGAGTGCACTAAACGAGACATGGGACGACCACACTCCTAGGAGCTTGTGGGCCTGACAAAACTCACATTAAGTTAGTTGGGTAAGTAGTAATGTATCAGTATGGTACCCCATGTTTGTAAACGAGTAGTGTAAGGACCCAGGAGGTAATCAACTCTGTGTCTAAGTCAGCGAATGGAACCCTGACTAGGTAAACCATGTAATGACGAGAGAGCTCTCAGTCAAACTAGCAAGGTTAGGAAAATCAAGGATAGCTTGATAATAAAGTGACATAAGGTCGCAACTCCACAGTGGAGGAGTCAGAACATAAGTTTTACGGATTTTAGTAAACGAGGAAACTAAGGCCAATTTAATGGTAATGGCAAGTTGAACCCATGAATGAGAAGAGGAATTGTGGTATCTAAGGAAGTTATATTAGAGAAACCTTTGTGATAATAGATGCTACCCAAAAAGGGGGCACAGAGAGAGTTATACCACGCGCTAAGGGCGCTGCGATGATGTCGCATTAAATAATAATAACCACATGCTCAAGCCATAAAACGTTAGTATAGTAGTACCAATTAGGGTTGAACACAAAATGAATACCAAGCTAAAACCCACAGTCGTATTGTATGTTTACAACAGACGAAGGGCAAAAGCGAGCATTACAAGAGATACTCTAAGCTGGAGATTAGATACTCCATGCAAACCGCAACGGCGGATAACCGTCCAATCGACTGGTACATGGTGCGCAACAAGCGACCATTATAATAACTGTTAACCGAATTATGTTGGTAAGAATCAGAAGATGGAACATCAGATAAACAAATGGATTCCCCTAATCGAGAAGAGGGATGAACCATATATGTGGATACTAAAGTACCAACACACGAGGGATACGAGTTCACACTAGCAAAAGCGGACCTACAAGGTACCCAAAGAACGAACTTATTCCAGAGGGAAATAACTTGGAGTCATGAGGCGCCAGTTAGATGCGCATATCAGACTCGTCTTGATATTTTAGACACGACTACTACGAGCACTAGGTGCTAGAGCATAGCTCCACAACCCTTACACCGAAGGTTAGTTCGGTAGGGTGGCATGAACTCTTGGGAATATACCATGAGCATGTATAGAATTCAGGAGGACTAATAGAATGGCTAGTTGAAATAATAAGCGTGTGTGACGAACGAGACCACACAGCAAAATCAATTACTCCATTCCTATAATTATGGAAGACTGTGTAGAAAACACCGTCACGTGGAGTTGAAACTGACATGAAACTACTACCTCAGAGGGGTAAACTAACCATAAAGTAGTTGGGCATACTACTTGCGGAGCGAGTGGGCCCATATTGATTAGAGTTGACGTACCTAATAGGTTTGGGAAAAACCAATGATGTGTTTACACCTCCCGATCAAACCGTATGTGAATATACACACACCTAACTGAGACAGACGGTATAGCCTGAGGGGCTAAAGCCCGACCCTATAAAAAAAGGAGTAACGAAATATGTAGCACATTAGTGCACGAATAATTCCACTGGAATGGAACATCTTGAACTTATTAGATTACGTGGGCGTAATCATTTTTAAGGGGGGTAGAGTGATTTCGCACGCTTAAAATATACCGTACGTAGGAGTACGTAGCGCATGGTACACATGCTGCAAACTATTATTGTACGTAGAGTACAAGTGTCATGACTGTGTTATATTACTTGAGGTAATATTGTGATGTATTATGTGTATATATATATATATATATATATAGTTCGCATTGTCGTGACGAATAGGAAAGGGAGAACAGATAGAGTGTTCTGATTCTACTTCCGCTTATTTATGCAAACGTTGCGAACATTAAACACATAAACGCCTAAGTTGTTAGCTCTGGTTGAGAGTTCAAGTAGGTCTATCTGGTAGCTTCGGTGGGAGATGGAAATAGAAGAGGTAGAAAGCTCCATACTATATGATTGTGACTCGGTATGAAACCAATTATTGGAATGCGATGAGTGAGTCGGCATGAGACCGATGTATAACCTAGTGGAGGTAAAACCTCTAGGAATTGTATGAATAATTATAAGTCGAGTGAACTTGGTACATGGTTAGGATACATGATCCTATATGCCGGTGATTAGATTAATTACACTAGTTGACTTGTGTATCTATAGAGCACAAGGTGGCAAATATCAAGAGGAAACAAGATTAGAAGTGAATAAACAATTGATTGATTGAAATTGACGTGGGAAGTTGAACTTGATCCTGGTCCGATCAAGGGAAACAGAACACAAATTGAGGTGAGAGATAGTTCAACACTGACGCAGACCACGTCGGGGTTGAATGATTCTCGAAACTTCCTACAAGTGGACACAGATATGAATAGAAATTGGAATTTAGGGCGTCACTCGAAGAGCCGTGGACCGTGGAGTCCTTCATCGTTAGACCGGTGTGTCTACGAGTGACATCACCCAGAGAGCCGTGGACCGCAGAGCCCTTTGTCATTAGACCGGTGTGTATGTGGGTGACTAAGGAAATAAGGTGATACTTCTGAGGAACCGTGGACCGCAGTGTCCTTCGTTATTAAACAGGTGTGTCCGCGGGTAGTAGACGTTGGTTGGGTTGGGGATTGTCAAGTCCTGGTCTTTAAGACTGCTTCCCTGTGATTTGTCAACGTTAACTATATGTGCACACATACATGTGGAATGATGTGTGAGTATCCTCGCGAGATACTAACATGTAGATAGGGATGCGTGGAGTATCCCTTGCAAACACCTTTGAGTACTTTATGAGTTTTGCACCTTGTCTAGTGTTGTGTACCATGAGTTTTGCACCTTGTCTAGTGCTGTGTAGCATGAGTTTTGCACCTTGTATAGTGCTGTGTACTATGAGTTTTGCACCTTGTCTAGTGCTGTGTACCATGAGTTTTGCACCTTGTCTAGTGCTGTGTACTATGAGTTTTGCACCTTGTCTAGTGATGTGTACCATGAGTGTTGCACCTTGTCTAGTGTGTGTACTATGAATTTTGCACCTTGTTTAGTGTTGTTTATGTATGAATGTGTCATGATTATTGACTGTATGGAATGAGATGGATGTTGTATCAAATGTGATACATAAAAGACTAGGTCTGAAAGTAGTGGAATGTACTCCCTAGTGATGATCTGTCTGTGATTACTTAGTGGAACTTGATTCCTTAGGTGAACTGTAGATGGGTAAAGACTTCGGGATGAAGTCTCTTTAAGGGGGGTAGACTGAAATACCCCAAACTAATAAAATGGATTAAATATTTAATCAAATTAATTAAGGCCTAAACATGCCTTAAAAGTCAACTGAGAACAATAATGGTCAACACAAAGCAAGATGTTACACCCTTTGACTATATGGGGTGAATAAATACCCAAATGAACTTCCTAGGACCTAAGATTTTGTCCTAAACTTATTAACACATTACTAAACATGTTAAAATTGTTGGACAACACTCCAACACAAAGAACAGGCATTTACATGCTTCAAGGTCAAGTAGGGCAAAAATGTGCTCTAAGAATACCTTAAAGGTCAAACGTCCTCTAAACGATATAAAATTGGAAACCATGATCAAATATCATGTAAGGAACACAACAAAACTTCTCAAAGAAAACAGAGCTCAGAAACACCCTGCGACTCAAAATGTGCACTAAAATTCCTTAAAGCACGTTTTTCGTCTATGAGCTCTAAGATAATGACTTTTGTCACTGTAAAGACTATAATAAGTTCTTTATAACATTAATGTGACATGATAGACTATATTATAAAGTCTAAATCAAAGTTTAAAAATAAAATAAAAATTGCAATTTAGTATGAATAGTACCCAAAAATAACACTTAAATACTTAATTTAACTTAAACCATGGTCAAAGCTCACCTATTGCCTTGACCAAAGCCAGCCGATTTCATACAGCTGTAATACCCACTCATTTGTCAATCTTCAATCAATTATACAGCTAATTAGGTGGGCCATCAAGTTACTATTCCAAAAGTAGCAAATAATGTCTTAAAAGCTAAATTAATCATTCTTCCTTCACTCACCTTGCTTCCCAGCCGACACCACCTTCCTTCAACCTCTCCTTGGCTTCTCCAGGTCGTGGCTAACTCACCAAGAACAGAAGAGAACATCAATTAATCTTGGTAAGCTAATTAAGCCTTGAAATGTTCATTTTCTTCACAATTCCTTCCTCTTTCCATGGAGCAAAGCATCAACCACTTCATCAATGTTCTTAGGTTGTTATGGAGGTTAAATGGAGGGTGTATCTCGGCCTTAATAAGGGAAGAAGGTGGAGAAAGCTAATCTTGTTCTTAAGGTATAAAAATGTGCTTTAAGCACATATCTTTTGATTCCCTTCAAATTCGGCTGTGAAACTTTGTTTCTAAGCTTATAATCTTCATCTTAACATACTTATCCAGTTGGTACATCAAGAGCTTCGAAGTATAACCAGATCCAAGCCAAAACACCATTTTAAGCATTTTAAACAAGGTAAAGATTAGCTATCTTCTAATCTGATTTATACCAGTTTAAAGCTTGGTTTTAGTAGATATTTTAACACTCTTTTCGTACTGTAAAAATAGGCCGAGACCAACCTTGTTTACCTTGGTATTTCAAGGTAAATTTACCTTGAAAATTGACATTAAACACTTCTTATGGTTAGATCTTGCTTGGAGACTAACTATGCCTTAATTGCTGTTTGAAAACATGTAAATAATGCTGTGGAAATTTTATCCTAAGCTGGGCGTGGCCAAACAAGGCCTTAACTAGGCAAAAACAAGGTATAAATCACTTAAACCTTCACTTGGTATATTACTATGTAATTATACATATGTGTATAATTGTGCCGTGAGTGAACAAGGTATTTAAGGTCTTATTTTGACCTTAGGTGATTAAGGAATGGTTTAATAAATTTTATAACTAATTAATTAGCATAATTGTCAAATTTAAGACATTATGTGGAAAATTGGTAATTAATGAAAATATATGGTAAGGGCCGAGAGTTTACAGCATTTTTGGGCATTTATGTGTAATTTATTTTATAAGCCAATGTTTGTAATAAGGCCATGTACTTTAGGCCATTTTATTTATGCATTTATAAGCTTTTAATTAAGTTTAAGTGCTAAATATGCATTACCGCATATTATTGGGGTTATAGTGTAATTAAATTAAATTTGGGGGCTATAAAAGGGATATAGCCGAAATTTAGAAGTTTAAATGAGTTTATATAAAAATTATAAGATTATATAGTTTTGGGTGAAATTGTAAATATTGGAAAGTTAGGGGTAATCTATGTAATTACCGTGGAAGTAGGGTCAAAATGATGTTTGGAAGTCAAACATTGACCAAGCAAAAGACTTTGACCAGATTTGATGATTTATTAATTTAATTATCAAATTATACTAAGTTATATTAAAAGGTAAAAATTACATAACATATGGGTATATGTGTGATTACCGAAAGTTTTGGGTATAAAATGGTATTTTATACACCTATGGAGTATTAGGAATTTTTAGGAATTTATTTGGTTAAGTTTGGAGTTAATATGAAATATATATATGATATTTTATAACATTGTTACAAATGGGTAACATGTGGGTAAAAACCGTGAATTATAAGAGTATAAGGTTAGGAATGGTATTTATAACCTTTTGGTATAGTTTGGTAATTTTTGGAGTTATATACAAGATTTTATAAAGATATATGTATAATATATAGTTTTAATGATATTAGAAAACTATGTATTATAATTTGGGATTGATTTGTAAAATCTGAAAGTATGGTGGGAATTAATAAAACCGAAAAGGCTATGGTCCATTTGGTATTTTATAACAATTTATAACTATAGGTTATAATTGTTTTAATGACATAAATGTCATAATATATGTTATATAGCTATAATATAACATTATAATGATTATGTGGTGGATTTTGTAATATTCAAGAAAATAAATGCTGTTCGGAATTAATGGGAATTTTAGAACAAAAATTTATAATATGGTTTTCAATGTTATAAAGGTTATAACATTTATAATATAAGAAATGTTCATTAAAAGAGAATGAATATATCATAAAGATTTACCATATAATAAATGGTCCATTAATACATGTATATGAATAAATATATGTTATGGTGTGGAAAAATACAATATGGTTCGATAACCATGTATTAACATAATTTAAAATGATATAAGGTGAAAGGAAAAAGAATTACAAACATTAGATATGGAAGCTCTAATGTTAGGAGTGTGCATGGAATAATAAGGATTCATATAATTCAAAGTATTTTTAAATACGAATTATACCACATTAAACTTGGAAAAACAAACCTTAGGAAAATAAATACTAAGGTGAGATGTATAATAAACAATTAAGATTATACATGCAATATAGTGACAAGCTATATGATATACAAATGTGTATTAAATTACATGCGATAGTAAACGTTTAAAGTTAAGTATATTAATATACTCGACGTAACCACGCATGAAATATGACGTCTTTCCTAATCCCGAGTTAAACCGAAAACCCGACAAAAGTTATCAGTTAGTAACGGGGAATAAACCGGGATGGATTAGTAACGGTACGGGGTGCCGTAGTGTGTTGTTAGTATGAGATGCTGATGCAGTGTGATGCATATTGATAGATTGTTAGAGACACACGAGGAGCATCGGATCTAGCTGAATCATACTCCACCGTAATACTTTCAGGGTGAACGGTATGTTATTTATGTGGCTTGATTGTCTCTGAGGATTTCCTCAGTTCAGACATTGTGTGAAAATCTGTGATAAGATTGAATGTCTGCTTGTGTGAATTAATATGCTTGAGTTGTGTATTAATGCTGCTTTAATATTACTGTTGCACGATAACAGTACCGTTCGTATATATGAACATATTATAAAACGAACTAGCGGCAATGATGCTATCTTATATGTGTAATATAAGGAACGTAAGTAAACGTTGTAGCATCAGGATAATAAGATATATATATATTATATTACCTGAGACTTATATACGAGCATTGGCCTCTTTAACGCCGCTCTCGTATCTAACACTGGATCCCGAGTCGACATACTCAGGATTGGACTAACGACCTCAGTCTGTTGTGTTAGGAAAAATAATAAAACGATGCGATGGTATAGATAAGTTTATCAAGAGGATGTGGCTCTTGCTGTGAACTGTGATCCATTAACGATACTAGGATACCGTGTGGTAACCGTAAGTATCAGGATAAATTTCCAACGAACTACAGAACGTTCGTAGGTCGAGACTCTACCGCTGGAGTGGCTACTGCCGTGGGTGACCCGCCATAAGAGATGGGTAACTTAGAGACACGTCGTTCTAACGAGACGTTGTCATTAGACATGATTGAACAATTACGAACGACTATGCTAACTCGTACATTAGGCGAACATTATTTGGGCTTGCATGCCAAAGACGAGAGTTTATACTCGTCTATAATTCTCGTTGTTTTGCCTTGTTGTTCATTGGTTGTCCTTTGTGGTTATGTGTGGTATGTTGGTGGATTTGTTTGAACGAGCCATTATGCTCATACTGTGTGTTGTGAACTGGTTGTGTCGAGTCGCTGTACTCATGTGTGGTTTATGGTGGATTGTTTGGTTGGGAGAGTCGCCGAACTCAATTATGAACTATTAAGTGTTTGTTTGAATGGAGTCTTTGTACTCATATAAGTGTTGTAACGCTTTCAGTGGTTTATTACGATACGATGTGTGAAGTCGGGGGCTTGTTGGTTATTTGTGTTTACTGTAATATATATTGTTGCTTTACAGTTTTAACATTAAACTACTTGCATGAAAATGAATTGCATGCTCTCGACCAAATAACTGAGGGTCCGAGGGGGCATGACAGTCATGTAGTAACATACTCAGCTGGGGCTGATTCCATACCCCAAACAACCATTTTTGCAGGTATGCAGCTTCCGGTGTCGGCAAAGAGAGGGACGCGCTGGGTAGTTTAATTACAGTTGTTTTAATATGCACTGTTGCATTTTGATACGAACTTAGAAATGTATAGGATTGGAATACTTAGAATGCTCACTGTGAATGTATTTTATTGGTTTGGGAAGGTTAGATCTATCTCTTGTTGTCACTGCGAGAAATTGTTTCGTATTTAAGAGTATATCAGGAAGCACGTTATTACTCGTATGGGCGAGTAAGAACGGTGACACCAGTAGTTCAATTGTTAGATTACCGCTGCGATTATATTGTTAAGTAAGATGATTAGGAGCCGATTAGAGTAGGGTGTTACAAAAGTGGTATCAGAGCGGAGTACCGCTCTGATGACAAGAGATAGTAGGATTTATACAATGAGCATAGGTTTTGGGAATACGGGAAACGTTGTGAGGATACGTGACCTTGCGGGGTTGATGCAATGCTTAAAGCTTGCACACCATAGTCGTGGAGGCACTTCAATAACAAATGACCGAGACTACGGTATTAGACCGAGTAGAGGTCTAACCCGTCCTCTTGACTTATGTCAGAGAGAGGTCAGGGTAACAGTACTAAGGAAGAACGCGGAGCAGCGGAAGGTGGTGAAGGTCCAGCAACCCCAAGTAACGCAAGATGGTATGAACCGCTCGCACTCGATGGAGAGCATCCCGGGAAATTTGCAATGGTACCCCACCCGCCGCAGCCCGTATCTCGAGTACTATCTAATGAGACAATGAAATGAGAAACACCACAGATAACTCTCCTGATCGGAAAGACCCGATGTGGATGCTAAGAGGATTATGTTAAAGGTAGAAAATAAGACTTGTGTTTTGATGTAATGTTTAGGACCGGGGGCCTGTAATGACGTAATGTCTACCATACGAGGATGAATAAGTAATAGACCGAGTTTGAGGAGAAAATGTCTGTAGGACTAATGGGGCTACCTTGCTATAAGCAAGGCGGCCCTGTCTTACATCCAGGAAAGCACCAATGGTGCGCTTGGGGGAAAGGAGGTAGAAACGCGAGTAACGATTAGTTTATGGGATATGTAATATACGAAGGAATTACCTTTAGAAGTCTCACCCGAAGCGAGTAACTCTAAAACCATGCAACACTGAAGGTTCAAGATGGCCCGACGTACATGAGGAGAGATCATGAGAACTGTAGAAACAAGAACTCACTAAGTTGCTATCATGCAACGCCTCGAGAGGGGAGTAAGACCTTACTACCATGGAAACTTGTGGGAACGAGTGCGGAGTGAGACTGTATTAATTTGAATAAGAACCTTTGACTGGAACAGGAACCCGATTAGGGAATAGCACTACACTGACATACCGTACCAGTGGCTCAGTCTGCATGGTGCACTTGCCACTGCAAGTGCCACATTAACCAAAGCATTAAAATTTCAACCTACCTCGCGCACTTGCTACAGCAAGTGCAGCAATGGTAAACTAACCCTAAAAGACCGAGTGGTCCAGGCAGTTATCAATAAGCACTAAACTTTTACGTGAGTCCGTAATGCAATGAAGTGGGACATAGCCTTCTTATAGGCAGGGTACGAAACCCTTGGGTTGGAGGTCGATAAAACCTCGGGAAGACCTAGCCGGTCTGACCATTAAACCTGAAAATAAACACCATTTAGTAGAATATTAAAAGGGGAGTAAATGAGAATAACAATAATTAGTGCCTACAAGCCTAACCCCAGTGCCGGTATGGACATTACACGTCAATCATTACCGGTGGGGAGTGACGGGTCTTCAGGACCAACATAACCATATTTAGAGAGTGCGTGACACTCGTGGTTAAACCACTACCATTGAACATTGCCAGAGGGCAAGAAGTGAGCTATACGAGTCAGGACTTAAAAAAAAAATTAATAGACAGATGTGAACGTGCAATAAAAGGGGCCGATGTAATGCCCGCACCACACAACCGGAGTGTTGTTGACCCATTATGCTGCTAGACTCCCGTATGGAGGGCAGTGGATATAAACCAAAAAGTGAAAATTGCCTGATGACGGAAGATACCGTTACCTCAAAGAGGATGGAGGAAATATGAGTTGAATAAGAGTAAGGACTACACAATGAAGAGGAATGATTAGCGGAAACCACTAAGTTGTGGGTATCCAATTGTAACCTCAGGAGAAGGTATTAGAACCAACTAGGAATAAATTAAATAACAAGACTAACAATCATTTAACTATCAGAATATGTATTGAGTCTGAATATCGTATGGCATAGGCCTACGGAGGGATACCTTAGTACCACCAAAGTGACCCAAAACTAGGGGAACAAGGGTGATGAACCACAAGTACTGATTAATATCAGACTAACGGGACTACCATAAGACAGGGGAAACTCGAGGTGTCAACCTTTATCATGGAGTCCGGAAACACCATAGGGTGTAACCCAATAGATTGGGTAGAGTTCGAATACTAAAAACTCATATCTGAAGGCGTTAACAGCCTAGGAGTGAACGGGAGAGATAACAAGTAGCTACTGATCCCCACTCACAAATACCAGATGACGAGCATGTGGAAACCAGAATTAGGGCGATAAGTCGCAAACACCTATCTTAGAGAAAGTAAAGGAAATACACATTAATAAAGGAAACCATAGAACCTAATATTAAGGCCATTCTGACATTAAAGGTTAAGAATTGGGCATAGTTACTCAAACATAAATTACCGAGACTTAGAGTACGATAATCACCGGGTACGAACGCTACGAGTGCACTAAACGAGACATGGGACGACCACACTCCTAGGAGCTTGTGGGCCTGACAAAACTCACATTAAGTTAGTTGGGTAAGTAGTAATGTATCAGTATGGTACCCCATGTTTGTAAACGAGTAGTGTAAGGACCCAGGAGGTAATCAACTCTGTGTCTAAGTCAGCGAATGGAACCCTGACTAGGTAAACCATGTAATGACGAGAGAGATCTCAGTCAAACTAGCAAGGTTAGGAAAATCAAGGATAGCTTGATAATAAAGTGACATAAGGTCGCAACTCCACAGTGGAGGAGTCAAACATAAGTTTTACGGATTTTAGTAAACGAGGAAACTAAGGCCAATTTAATGGTAATGGCAAGTTGAACCCATGAATGAGAAGAGGAATTGTGGTATCTAAGGAAGTTATATTAGAGAAACCTTTGTGATAATAGATGCTACCCAAAAAGGGGGCACAGAGAGAGTTATACCACGCGCTGAGGGCGCTGCGATGATGTCGCATTAAATAATAATAACCACATGCTCAAGCCATAAAACGTTAGTATGTTAGTACCAATTAGGGTTGAACACAAAATGAATACCAAGCTAAAACCCACAGTCGTATTGTATGTTTACAACAGACGAAGGGCAAAAGCGAGCATTACAAGAGATACTCTAAGCTGGAGATTAGATACTCCATGCAAACCGCAACTGAAATACCCCAAACCTTAATAAGTTGTTTAAATATTAAATTATGATATATTAAGACTAAAAAGAGTCTTAGAAATGTTAGTAAACAATTTAAAAGATAGTAAATAGAATAAAATGAACCTATTAAATCAATTACCAAAGAAAATCAAGCTTGAAAACAAGTTAAAACACAAATGTGCTTTAAGGAGTCTTAAAGCACGTTTTTGAGAAACTGTCTTCTAAATGAGTTTTGAATGGCTAAATGTCTATCAATACTCTTTAATTAATATGTGTACTACCTAGTATCACATTTGGAAGTTTAAATCAATGAGAAATCAAAGATTTCACCGCTATGTGCCTTGTTTTAGTGAATAGTAACTAAAATAAGCTAGTTTGTAACATATGTCAACATATGTAATTTAATTGATCAATAAAGACTGGGTAACCCCTTATGTTTAAATGGGGGCCGGTTTTTACATGTGGTGAGTCACCACCCTTGTTAACTGATTGAGTAAATAAACTAGTAATATAGCTAAATTACTATTTGCTTTAGGTAATTAATATCTCCTAAAAGCAATTGCCTTCAATCATTCTCTTCATCTCCCTCAATCTCACCGTATCCCATCTCCTCTCCTCTCTCTCTTTCACGGTTGAAGCAGCACACCACCAACATGCATCTTCAATCCCTTGTAACTCCTAACTCACTTGGCCAAATAAAAAACTAAGACCACCAATCTCTTAGTCTCATCAAGCTCTTCAACTTGGTCCTTTCAAATCTTCAAGAGCTCCATTTTGGGTGCCAAGAGGAATC
Organism: Limonium bicolor; assembly: GCA_023374045.1. Lineage (NCBI taxonomy): Eukaryota > Viridiplantae > Streptophyta > Magnoliopsida > Caryophyllales > Plumbaginaceae > Limonium > Limonium bicolor. The sequence goes on from JAIOTZ010001042.1 coordinate 35,348, forward strand.
TCCATGGAAGGAGCTTGAGCTCATCTTTACACATATTATTGTTCTCCTTTGCTTCAAGGAAAGGAAACTCAAAGAAAAATGATGTTTTCTCCATGTTTTGTGTTGTCCGAAAATTGCCTTAAATGGTGTCCTTATGTTGCCTTGTTCTAGCTTCATTCCAACCGTTCAAGGACTGGGTGGAGTCCTCTATTGACAAACATCCAAACTCTCTTCAAGATCTAAGGTAAAACGATTACCTAAGTGTTCTAAGACGATATGTGAGGAAAGGAGGTAATTATGCTAACCTAAAATAGCTTATAATTCCTTTGGAAAATGAACTTATGTTGTTTATTGAAACTACTTAAAGAGCCAATGGTAAATGACTTAGAAAAATGTTCTCAAAGAGACTAGTAAAAGGACATATGTATTGTTGTGTGTATTTGCAGGTCAAAGGCAAATATATTGTGGGAAATTCAGTGTTTAAGATTTATGCATTTTAAGAGCCTAAGTGCTATGCAATTTAAATTGTGCACTATGTTGTAATGTGGTGTATATTTGGTGAAGTTTTGTGTATAAGAGTGTTCTTGATGGATCTTAGTGTTCTAGTATGTTTAATGGTGAAAACGATGTGTTATGGCTTAGTGAAATTCTAGGAGAATCCATGTCGCAAATTGGTGAACTAGGAAAGTCTTGGAAATGACTTATGCATTATCTTGGGAATTTTAGAAATCAATGGGTGTTTTGGGATACACCAAAGCCATCTTAGAGTTGTTCTAGGATTTATACAAACTTTGGTAAAACGAGGAGAAGGTATAAACTTGAAAAAGGGTATTACAAGAATGACATAAGGAATTTAGGTTGAAAGAAAGATGCTTGGGAGATGATGTTTGAATGATGAGGAAATACTTTGGTATAATGGTTAAAATAGGCATGAAACACCACTTAGTAACCTAGGAGAAAATACTATAAGTGTTGGAGATTTTGTTAGGAATTGGTTAAGTGTTGAAAGGCTTAGGAAAATGAAGGTTTTGCCTTGTCCGAACATCCGTCCGGACATGGACGTTCGGACAGGCTCTGTCGCGAGAAAATTTTCAGAATCCCGGCTTGAGTCCGAACTTCCGTCCGAACATGGAAGTTCGGACACACCCGTCTTTTCCTCAGAACTAGCCTCGAACTGTGTCCGAACTTCGGAAGTCCGGACACATGTTCGGACACAACAGGTTTTTTTTCTATTTTGCCTTGACCCATGTCCGAACTTCCGAAGTCCGGACCAATGTTCGGACATGCGTCTGTTTTCAGTTTAGGGTCTCGACTTGCGTCTGAACTTCGGAAGCTCGGACACAAGTTCGGACAGGCCACTGTATGGACCAAAAATGTTGTTTTAAAGTTAGGAAATGTTGTCAAAAAAATAGTGATTAACTAGCAATGGTTAAATGAGGTTATTCAAGACAATGTTGGATGAGTTATAATGACAAATAAAGGTGAAGAGTTATAACAAAGTGTGAAGAGTAAAATATACTAGTTATGTGAAGTAATAATTTAACAATGGACTAGTACATTAATTAACCGACGTTACTAAATGTGTATAGGATTCTTCAACGGTGGAAATCAAACGAAGCAAGGACCAAGGTATGGTTTTCTTGCAGTCTATTGCCTACCGGTTTACACCGGCTTGTGTGTTGTTTGTTTTTGTGTGTTTATGACCTTGTAAGACTTAAGTCATGTAATGAGTTTACAGTTGTTACAATATTATGTTGTTGAGATGCGACTCATTTCCTTTGTGTGTGTCTAACAAGACTTAATCACTTGATTGTGATCTGTGTATTGTGTTACAATGTTAAGCTACTAACAAGTGCTAATGGGGAAGTGAGGAGTCCGATAGTTCCGGCCACGCGTGTGAGTATGGGAGTCGATGTCATTTACCGGTTCAATTCTCGTATGTTGAGGTTGTTTTCCAATTTGGTTTCAATCTTCCCTTTAGCTTATCTAAGGCTATTTTACTGACTCACGTCGGGCCACAGGGGCATACTATGTTTATTCGGCGTGCTTGGGATCACTATATCCGACACACCTTGTGATTAAGTTATCCGTCCAATTTTAAATGGCGGTAACGAGTTATGTAACGAGCTTAGTATGAGTATGGCAACATCCTCTAGGCTCTCCATGTGATCTAACTCTGTTGGTTCGTTTCCTAAAAGGATTCGTTCTTATGTGTTATGTGTGATGTTATTCGCTATGCGATATTCTTGCTATGCTAATGTATATATGTTGTTGTTGTGTAAAATGAATGCCATGTTATCATGACAAATGGTTGCGCGTATCCCGGTAGCCGATGGGCTGCGCGTTAGCCATACCAGCAAAGGGTTACTGACCCCTTTGGGGGCTATGTTTATTGCAGGATGAGGATCGAAGAAGCGGAGTGGCTTTAGATCTAGGCTGATGTAATACTTTGGCTAAATTTTGGATATCGGGCCCGGGATGCGCCTGTGCTCCCGTGGCAATATATATTTTAGTTATTGACAGTATACAATGGAAGTTTACAGTGACAATGTATAATTATGGGTTGTAAGCTAGATACTCGGTAATATGAATATGTACTTATGGTTTTAGTTTTTATGCTCGGGAGTTTGATCATCAGACCGATACAACTTGTATTTATTCAGCCTTGTTAACCACGTGGGTGGTTGACGGCGTTGTAGCACCAATCGTTTAGTTAATGTTTAGTTGTTTTTTCCGTTGTGATTCCAGTTATTATTAAGTGCGCAGTAGGGGTGTTACAAAAAGTGGTATTAGAGCGAAGTGTCGCTCTGATGACAAGAATACCGAGCTTAGGTATATACCGAGTTAGGGAAGCTAGCAATATTTACCAAGTGAACAGTTATGGGTAGGTTAACCACTAACTAAGTGTGGAAATACCTTAAGTCGGGAAAGCATTACAACCGTTGGACCGATAAGTGTGTAAGCATATTGCTAATAAATGTTGGTGTGAATTCAGATGTCAGGTAGACCACGTGGTAGAGGCCGCGGACGCGAACTGATGAAACTGGGGACCAGGGAGAGAACCCTACGGCGCAAGTTATGGCCGACGCTGTTGCGGCCGCCGTAACCCATGGTCCCATAGTTAGTAGCTGCGGTGCAGCAGGGGCAACAGCCCGGAGTTCAACCACCACCGCCACCGCCAAGAGAGACCAACTGGGTCAAGGCGTTGGCTGATCTGAGACCACCGTCATTCGGAGGGGAGACCGACCCTAGTAAGCTGGAGGCATACATCTCTGAGATGGAGACCGCCTACGAGACCTTGAATGTGCCTGAGGAGGTCAAGGTCCGTCTTGCCGCTTACTACCTGAAGGGTTCGGCACAGAGTTGGTGGAAACTAGTGAGGGAGGGCAGAGTTGCTGACCCGACCTTTCAGTGGAGGGAGTACACGGCTCTACTGCGAGCCAAGTATTACCCGATACACGTGCAAGAGGCTAAGCGCCTGGAGCTGGACAATCTGAGGCAAGGGGATAAGGTGACGGTAGATGAGTACTACTCAGCCTTCATCGGACTTATCCACCTGCTACCGGATCTGGGTTACTCAGACCGAATCCTAGTGAACCGTTTCTACAACGGATTGAGCTACCGCCTACGCTATGGCATGGGGCCTAGTGGATATACTACTTTGCAGGTAATAGAACTACAGGGTGATGTGAATAAGTGTGTACAATGTGTTAATGTGATTGTGAGTTTGTTTGCGGGGCACAACTAACACCCTAAATAATAGGAGTGCTATCATGCCGCTGCTATAGTAGAGATCACCGTCCGTCTGAGGGATGAGGAAAATGCACTCAAGCGCAAGGCCACGAGCGAGGGTCAAAGCACGCAAGGGTCCGGGGGTGGAAAGAAGAAAAAGCCATACCCTCAGCCCCAGAAAGGACAGCAACAGGGTGGCAAGGGCTAGGCCCAGACCACCACTGCTGAGGAGCCGTTGCAGCTCACCACCTATGCATATGCGGCTAAGCCCCTGCGCTCTCAGCCATTAAAGGGTAACCAATTAGTTCTGAATAATGAGTTTAAGTGTGTGATATTTTGATGTGAAGTGTGAGCTGAGTGTGTGATATGTTGGCAGCTAGCACAGGCTCTAGACCGGAGCGCCACTATTACTGTAAGTGGTGCAACGGAGACCACCCCGGCAAGGACTGCAAGGGGAATGATGTGCAGTGCAGATTTTGCAAGAAGATGGGGCATCGTGACTACGAGTGCTTCCAGAACCCGAATGGCAGAAACTATAAGCCTAGGGGACAGTGGAAGGGTAAGGCCGTTGCGATTACCGAAGGCCCGAAGTCGGCTAATCAGCCACCTACCGACCAGAGGTATACTGAAGCCGAGAAAGGGAAGGGATCGGGATCCAACAAGGCCGCCCTGAATGTGGTGGACCGGTCTGAGGCACCAGAACCCTCTTCTAGACCAGGTACCGCCTAAACCGTTAAATGAAATAAGTGATTGTATACCGCATTACATGCATGCGTGTTAGAGAGTCTAAGTGTACTACCATGTGAGTAAAGGATTAAAGTATGATGTGAAAGTCACCTAAGTGAGGTAAATTGAAAACCTAGGAACCTTCAATATTTGCTATCCAATCCCGCCCACACCAAACCCTGAAGAAACCACCATTAGCATCACCGACTTTCCAATGGAGCAATGTCAGGTCATCCAGCCAGGTATGATACTCTTAAATGGATACCTGACACCGGAAGCACAAATCCACATCATCCGACGATGCGACAAACTGGGAGTAGCACCCGGAGGTTTCTACACACCCGAATACCCGAACGGGTCAAAGATGAAATTAAAAATGATGTGCATGGGTAAGGACTGGAATCCTTACACCAAGACATATCAAGACAAGCGAGCTGAAAATGGAGCAACTGTACCGAGTATACCCGAGGAGTTCCTTGCGGTTGTTAACCACACCGTGGGAATTGCTCAGCAAGTTGAATCTGATTCAATACCAAGTGTGAAAGCAGATCTATGTGTAGTGAACTTCTACCAAAAAGAA
>JAIOTZ010001043.1:0-40320 GCA_023374045.1 Limonium bicolor
TTTGGAGGTTATTAACCTAAAACATTGAGGGTATTGATACGTTTCAGAAGGGTAAAGTATCATTAAATATACCTACCCTATTTTGAGACACATGTCCTATAAACCTTATGAATTTATACGAGCATATGTCTACTATGACAGCTCAAATTATAAATGCGAATAAAAGATCGCAGTAAATCAACTAAGGTTAAAACATATGTAATATAAACTCTAGTATAAACATGATAACAAACGACTTTCCTTGACACTTACAGTAAAGGTAGTGTCAGTTATACCAAAGGCTTAAACTAATAAATACACTGAGAGTGAGTGTAAGTTATATAAGAGTGTGAAACAATATATACACAAAAATGGATGTAAATTAAATATAAAGTAGGGAAACATACCCTAGGTTTGTAACCATTATTTTGTACGTAAACCGTCCTAACGTTATATACTAAACCCATGATTCTAAATCCTCTATTTGACATACCCAACCGACTTATTTTTGGAAGCCATTGAGCTAGTGGATTAACCACGTTTATAAGAGATAAAAACAAACAATAAGCCTTGAATGTCCTGTTAGAGAACAGTAGGATTCAAACTGGAAATCCTTAGTTTGAGATGGTACTAATATTAGGAGATACTTGACTAGGGTGAACATATGACTCACCTGATTTATGGATTTTAGATGGATTAAGGAAAAAGCTAGCTTTAAGGTGGAAGGAATGATACTTTATGGAACTATAGTTGTAAATAGAGTCATGAAAACTTTTCTTAAAGTCTAACTGTGATTGTCTTCATTCTACGAAATGATAACTAAAGTATAGGCAATACTCGAGCCTGGATAAGTGAAATATTAGATAAGCCTTTTAAGCAAAGAGAGTATTCTAAAGTATGCAAGTCCATGACGGAATTTATTACTTGTATGATGGATTTAAGATTGAAATGATTGATGGATATAGTTACTAAACAGTACGAGCCTAAATGCCTTAGTAAGAATCTACCTTTTAAGCCAAGAGGAAAAACTGGCTTCCCCGCTTGATGATTTGATCAAAAGAATATTGTTCTGGGGATTTTGGTAATACCCTAGATTCAAGTATAAGTTATAACCGTTATTAGAATAGTAGTATATTGATCAGGAGGAAATGTAGTACTCACCACGTCACAAGGTCTAATAAGATAAAAATTTGGAAATGATAATTATGTGATTGTTTGATATTTGACGTGGGAGGTCGAACTTGATCCTGGTCAGATCAAGGGAAAACCAAACACAAAATGGTGTGAAAGGATAGTTCAACACTGACGCTGACCCCGTCGGGGTTGGATGATTCCTGAGACTCCTTACAAGTGGTCACAAATATTTCTGTGATAAGTATGTATTTATTCCTAATTTTAATATAAAAATTTAATAAATGAAATATATGAGTTGTGGAAGATGTAAGTTAATAGTTAAGTTGTCTAGGTTACCCCGAGGAGATTAAATAGCTAAAACAACTCCGCATATGTCGGAAAAATAATCAATTATGAGGGAAATACTATTATTATTATCCCATGAACCGTGTTAATGAACCAAATATGAGATCAAGAGAAAATTACTTATAATAACTGTATTCTCAAGCTAACTTCCAAATCATAGCCAAATTGCCATCTGGAAGGAAAGATCGACTTCCATGTCTTTCTTTGTGAATTAAAACCCAATATATTAAATAGGAATCTACCTATAAACATGGTAGAATATAAAGTGTATAAACATTATACTAATACTCACCAGAGTTGATTCACAACCGCAATAACATGTTTAATCGAGAGGAAACTACACCTTCTTAGAAACCTTAACAGGAACCTTACTGTGGTATACCTGATAAACAGACGATAATAATCGTGTATATACTACCAATAACAGGTGGATCAATAACATAAAACAATCTTTTTATAAGATACATAAGATACACGGCTCGACCGTGGCTCAAACTTTACATTGAAAATGAAAGCCGTATATGGCGACAGTAAACTCAAATACCAGAATAACAAGATGATAACCTAAAGAAAGGGATTTTGAGAATGCCCAATGTTAATACAAGACACGAGCGCCGATGATTACAACTAAGAGGCGATTAACGGAAGTGCGTTACACACAAATAGTTTAAACACACCATGAAATAATATTGGCAATAGATTACCTTCACCCATACATACGGGATTCAGATATAAAAGCATATTAATACACTATGGAACATACCAGGAAATACATAGATTTTGAGGAATATACCTCGTAAACGGACAGAAGTCATATACTGACATCCATAGGAGAGACCTCGAGTTCACAGTAGGCGATCGAGTCTTCCTTAGAGTTTCACCTATGAAGGGAATTTTTAGATTAGGGTAGAAGGGCAAGCTTAGCCCGAAGTGTGTAGGACCGTACCTTATTACGGAGCGAGTGGGCCCATTAGCCTACAGATTAGACTCATATGTTAAGCTAGGGAGAGTGCACAATGTGTTCCACATTTCTCAGCTAAAGAAATAGGTGCCTCACCCATCATGTGACTTAGAGCCCGAGACACTCGAGCTAAATCTTACACCTAGATAGGAGGAGACCCCAGTTCGCATGTTAAACTCCAATACTAGGGAGACAAAGAATAAGACCATTAGAATGGTCAAAGCTCTGTGGTAAACTCACGACATTGAAGAGGCGACATGGGAGTTAGAAGACTCCATGCGAGACAAGTATCCAATAATTTTCTTTTCGTTTTGTGTATACTTGTAGGGGTACGTGGGCGTAACCCTTTTTAAGGGGGGTAGAGCACCACATGCGACTTGCATATCTGCAGTCTATATTATTCTTTGTGTATGGTTATTTGTGTTTGATTGTTTGTTGCGCATGTGTGCAATTAATGACATTTGGTTGGTTATTAATATTTTTGATAAATGGCTGGAAGACCAGCTTACAAGGTGATACTTCGGCAAAGCCTTTCTCACCAAATTTATGACTACAGATAAAAACCCAGAAGAAAAAAAACCATATAAATAAACTAGAAAAACAAAAGAGTGAACAATCTTTTGCAGACAAGACTCCCTTTCATAACTTCATTCATATCTCCTAATGAGAATAGGGTGGTTGAAGTTCTGGCTTAGAATTTCCCCATACAGACGATTCCTTGCTTCAGCTTGAGTGGGCGCATAAACGAATATTATGACACCAGTGAACGGAATGGAATGCCATTCCATCTCAACCGCTATCCATCTGCTTCCATGATTGGAGTTACGAATTGTAATGACATTAGGATTCCACATAACTATTAGACCTCCAGAGTGACCTTCTGCGGGGACCTCAATTGAGTTAGAGGCATTGCATGGTCCCCATAGGCCCTGCCACTCATTTGGAGGACGTGCCCGATGCGTCTCCAGTAGCCCCACAATGTTTGTACCGGCTTCCTTTACTTCTCTTCTGAGAATAACCCACTTTTCTTTTTTGAATACTCCCCTTATGCTTTGAAAGCAAATTGAGTTTGTCATCGAAACCAGTGCTTTTTTGCTCCTCAACACGCTTGCTACGCCTTAAAATCTGCGAAAAATTCTGGAGTGAGATGTCAGGGTTTGGATAATGGCAATTAATCAGCCTTCCAAATTGTAGACATTTTTGCGCTTCTAGGGAGGCTTGGCTCACACATGCTGACTGTGATGTCGTATCCTCGGAATGAACATTGGGAGTAAGCAAAACCTCCAAATTAATTTCAGGCGAGAGAGGTGAAAGAAGGGCGTGGTCGTGGGACCGTAGATTGACAGACTGGGAATCTACGGAAATAGATGATTCCTGGCGTGTGTGTGATGAGGGCGTACAAAAGAATGACGTCGGACTGTTCTGAGAGGGGGAAGAGATAAAATAGATTGGTCTCGTGGGGGAGACTGTCTGTCTCTATATTCTCGGGTGAGATTATCAGCAGAAAGAACCGAGGGGGGGTCCCAGACTGTCTGCCGTCAACCACCTACAAGGGAGGCTGCTGTCGAGATGGGGCCGCAAATTGTTGACGTGAGGGAGCGAGTTGCTGTAGCGAGGAAACGTGATGATGACGTGAGGGAGTTGCCGAGACAGCCTGATCAGACGACTTCAGGCGTGAGGGAGCTGCACGTGCATTGCAATTTTTGAACGGATAGAGAAATTGGGATGAGTAGTCAACCGCCACACTGTTGCTATTTTCCAATATTAAAACTTTCGACGTGAGTGACTGCCAATTAAGGAAGTCATGCAACTGTATAGGCACCGGTAATGGAACTTCCGTATTTAAAATTTGAATTCTGCACCCCTGCCAATTTATTGCCACACTCCCTTTTAAAAAGTCTCCCTTACAGTTAATATCTGGTTTAAACGTTGCTACCATATTTGACTGGAATAATTGTTTCTTTTCAAACTCCCCATTAAATTGCCCTTCAGACTCCCAGTCTGACCCCGTTTGACTAGCTGCTACAGGTTTTGGAATTTGAATTTGAATTTCCGGCTCCGGTTGAACGACGCTTCTTAGCATTGGAGTAGACGGGACGCTGTGATTATCGCAATTGTGTTGCGTCAATTCGTCCGACCAGTATTCCATGATCCCAACCTTGTGGATGTCCCCATCTATCTCCACCTTTACCTCTTCATTAATAATGCACATTTTTTGCGTTTCCATTTGCACCTGAGCCTCTAAGAACTTAGGCAGCCGATGCATGTCGGAGATAATGTCAGTAACCACTCCCAGATGCCTGGTGATTTGGAGAACTGCTCGCTCAGACCAGGCCTGTATAGGAATTCCTCTAATTGATATGTTAACATTTCTGCTAGAGGCTTGATCAGATTTCTGCCACCACCGTTTCTCCCAATCGAGATCGACCCCTAGGTTGGAATCTATGAACTGCAGGGCCTTTTCATGAGATTCGAAGACTACTAGAAATTTGTGCGGCGACAAGCATAATATTTCGTCAGTGTTTTGTCTCCTATCACATAATTCTCGCATGATGTCACGCCAGTTAGCATGGCCAGACACAGATATGACGACACATCTGTCCAATTTTTCCATCATACTTAGAGATGGGTTCAAGCTTATAATTCCTTCTGCACGCAGGTCCCTGAATGGCGACGGCATCCGATGTTGGGGAGATGGAGGTCGATGGCTAAAAGAAGGCTCCCCCTGCTGCTGATCGATCTTGCTATGCATGCGCGGAACCCATCTTTGTCCCTGCGGTGGTGCGCTTTGAGTGAACTTCCGTCGTATAGCCGTTTGCGTCTGAAGGTTGTTGCCATCAACTGTCATGCCGTTGGTTTCCGCTATGGCTTGGTCTGCCTCATTCTTTGACCCATATTCCACAAATCCATACCTTGTATTTGTTCGAATCCTTGTTGCTTTGGGGAGACGAATACCAACTATTCGACCAAACTTGTCAAAAATTTTCCAGATAGTTCCTACTCGTGTGACTTGGTTAATATTATCTATGAACACCATCGCCCCCGGAGTGGATTTGGGTTCGGCCATATTCCTCCGTCGATCGAACTTTTTTCTTTTTGTTTAATATATATCTTGAATATCTAGTGATGGACGTAGTAATGAGTTAAGTGTTTAGTTTCATATCATATGTGTGTGTGCGGTGCAGAACCTGCAAACCATCATACGGTTGGTTATTAATATGTCCTATGTGAACTTGAATGATTATTTGTGTGTTCTATGTAACACTTGAATGTTTATGAAGCACTTAATTATTTTACAGTATATTTATATTTATTCCTACAATCACACAAGAGATTCACTGCCAAGGGTTTACGCCTCTGCACTCTGTAGGACTGAGGATTTGGTATTGCACTTGTGCGGTGATGACCGAGTGGGATAGCTAGGAAGCTGGAGTACGCATTGTTTTACAGTATTTAGTAAGTTGTTATGCTGTGATATATTATTATCACGAATAAAGAATATTTTTCTCTAGGAATTATATACACTCAGGGTAGTGATGCAATATAGAGATGTCAAAATAATATTGACACCCAGGAATGATAGGCATACAGGGAATAGATAAGAGGAACTTGATTCCATAGGATGAACAAATATAAATTATGACTTCGGGACGAAGTCCTTTTAAGGGGGTAGACTGAAATACCCCTAACCTTTAAATAATTAAATATACGTAAATAAATATTAATTGAGTAATTATAAATATTATTTGGGGGTTTATTAAACCCTAAGAAAACATATAAACACTTGGGCGTTAAAAAACGCACCTAAACTCCTTAAGGTGTTAAAAGCCCGACCTTAAGTTAAATAATTATATAAGCTATGGATATTACATGAATTTAACCAAGGATCATTTTATGATCTTTAAAATACAAGTTCTCAGTTAGAAGAACGAGTAAAAATACAAAGTTTTCGGGAGTTCCCGATGTAGGCCCCATAAAGGCCTGGGAATGCCTAGGAGGAGTGCCAAGGTGGCACGAACCCCTATAAAAATTATTCTAGGAGTTCCTTAAATCATTATTAATTATTCTAAAGATAATTCCCAAGCTACTTCTTCAAAAATAAACAAAGAGCTCGGGGGAAATTTCTTAACGCTCCTTTTATCTCGGGAGTGTCCCTTTAACCCGAAAATTGAGTTACAAGTTTATATAACCCCATATAACTTGATGTAACACCTTAATATATTATTATTGACTATAAAAAATGTCAATAAACACCTGGAAGTCATAGCGACTAATTAATTCCCAGAAAAATCCTTAAAGCACAAAAACGCACCTTCGGGTGTCACGAAAATGCGTTTTACGCAATTACCTTAAAGCTTCTGAGGAGCCACGAGTTAGTAATCTTAAAAGTGGATAAAATGACCATCTAAATCAAGTGATGGCAGTACTACACTCATAATATAAATGGGGGCGATTTTTAGGTCAAAAAGGTACCTAAAATCAGCATTTTTACCTTAAAACTTTCATCTTTTACCATAATAAAAATGTACCAATTAAATGCTGGAACCTATTACACATATTAGTATGGTCTTAGTACAATATAGTGTAGCAAATATTAAATGAAAAATAAGTCTCAATTGGAGACTAGGTCATGCGTGAATTTATAACAAATTGGCTAGTTTTTTTTAACGTAAAGGTTTTGTTATTTGATGATTGAATCATCATATCCCACCGAGTGATAATGTAATATGCATGTACAATCTGATAAAGCTTGCTCCATTACGTGAGGACCTGCATGAACAAAAGAAAGAATATGTCATTAATAAACTTACCAATTTTAAACCATTACTTATTATAAATAACCAAAACAAAATCTGATCCATCTAGCTAATCCCATGCGTGAGCCTACAGCAATTAGAGTTGCTGAAATGCTCCTCTACAGCCGATCAACCTGCACAAGTAGACAGAATTAGTGATCAATAATTACATATAAACTAAGCTAATCACATGCTGGGTGAATTAACAAAACAAGCATCACAAAGTAGTGCTGTTCGGAGTGCTCCACTAACGAGAGAATTCAGCAATGTGGAACTTCCAATAGCTCCAGCAGAAAACGAGCACTACACCTGCAAAAGAGACAAGGTTAGATCATTAATTAAGCAACAATTGGTAGATAGCCAACTCACTTTACAATTAACAAAACAAGTTACAGCAATAAATAAACTAAACTATACCTATCTAGCATGCTGTTGACGTGATCAAATGGAGCTGCTACTCCACTCCACCGAACAGACCTGCAAGAAAAATCACAATCTAATAAACATGATTAGTTTGGTTAGTACTAAACAAAAGCAAGTGGATTCTCCTAGCCACTACATCAACCGAGCATTACAAGAGTGGAGCTCCCACTTCAGTCCATGCGAGCACTCCTGCAAGAAAAAGAGACAAGTTAACATATAAAACAAGCTAATATATATCCAAAACTAATACCTAATGACATAAACTAATCTAGTTAAATCTCATCCACCCTTTTGTAACCGATAATGCAGCACCATTGGAATTGATTAATTCCATTAACTCCACCCAGCCGACTAACTAGCAAAATAAGGGATTTTATGTAGTTGAATTTTGTAATAAAAAATTATTATAATCATGACAAATAAACTAAGCAATGTTAATTGCCTTCATTCCTTAAAACCATACGTGGGTATTCTCTTCATTTGCCCACACCTTAACCGATGGTAAGTTCATCTAGCTCACTCTCTCTTTTTCTTCATTCTCCAAATCAATTCCTAAGTTCTACTAACTCCATTGATGGTGTATTAGTTCCTAACACCATTTTAATGTAACTTCCTAGTTAATTCTATCAAGTCTTGAAGCAAGAAAACATCCTAGCAAATCTACAAGGAAATCGCCAAGCATACATGCTCCAAGGAGGTTCCTAAATTCAACAATAATACAAGGAACAACAAGATCAAGTTAAGGTATATATTATGTTGAAAATCTTGATAAAACATTCTATACCATTTTCGAAAAATATAAGAACTCCTAAAATCTATATTCTCTTCATTATTTCATGAAGGAAACTTGGATCTACAATCATCCCAAGGTGTATCAAAAATACCTTGTTAAAATTCCTAAGGTAAACTCTTGTAATATTACTACAAATATTATTTATAACTCTTGTTAGAAGTCTAACAAATAAATCTCCTATATATGTACAAGGAGTTCGAAATACCTTCATCAATATAAGCATTTGAGGAGCTTGGAAATTCAAGGAAAAATCAAGTACAAGTATTGTCTTGGTTTAAGGGTAAGTATATATAATTAAGGTTTATTAAGTTTAAGTTTGATTTAAGCTTCAAACTTTGGTATAAAAATTATGTAAGAGCCTTAGAAATAATAGGGCCGAAAATATGGAGTTATAATGTCAAGAAAATAATTTATAACATATAAGGTAAGATTATTACCTTAAGATATATTCTTGAGTCACAAAAATTAATTGTGTTACATATATATTAAAACCGAAAGGGTCTAGGATTTTATGTCCTATTTTTGGTTTATAATCATTCTAAGTCATTAGCATAATTTTTAGGAGTGTTATATGGCTTATATACATTTATATGTAATTATTATAAAGTTTAAAACAAGTTTTAAAACTATATTATAAGATTAAAATAAAGCCGAGAGCTTAGTATATAATTTGGGTAATTTTCGAAAATATATAAGTGTATTAACTTATATTATAAATTTTAGGAACATTAAAAATAGCTACAAGTATTTATATGTCTAGTTTAATAAGTTATGTGGCTAAAATATAAATTTTGAGAAGTTTGGTGTACTAATAATGATTTCCGAGAATTAAAGGGTTTGCTTGCTATATTTATGTTATAATATAAGGTAGGAATTAATATTATGAGTTTTGGTGAATTTAAATAAGTGTTTAAGTGTTAAAATAACAATCTATAAAGTTTTGGGACTATTTTGTAATTATTGGGAAATATAGAGTATGGCCGGTAATTAATTATGATTTTATGGGTATATTAAAGTATTAATTGTGAAATTGAGTCTTGGTCAAAGTGTTGACCAAAAACTTTGGGTTAAAATGATTTATGACATAAAATATTAAGTTTATAAAAGTTTTGGGGTGAATATGTAATTTAAGGAAATATATATGAAAGATAGAAATTAATATGGGCGGAAATGCAATTTAAGAAAGATATGGGTTACTTTGGTTATTTAAAGAAATTAAATATTAAAACTATGGTTTATAAGTTAATATGTAACTTATATAAAGTGTTGGGGATTAAAAGTATGAATATATAAATTATATGATTAAACCGAAGAGCTTATGGGCTTAATTGATAATTTATAAGATTTGTGGTATTAATTTGTAATTACCGAAATAATAAGAGTATTTGGTGATTTGTAAAAATAAGGTGATTAATTAATATTTACAAATGTTAATGTGGATAATTAGTGGATTATAAAAGTTATAAGGTTATTTGACAATTTATAGAAGTTAATATAATTGTTTTGCAATTTTCGAAATTGATAAGGGTATTTAATAAATTATAAAGGTATATGGTTATTTGGTAAGTTGTAAAAGTTAACGGGATCAATTATGATTACCGGAAAATTATATGTGGTTATTTAGTAATTTATTAAGTTGTTGGGTATAATACATAAATACCGAGTTAATAAGGTTGGTTTTATAATTTAATAAAGGCGAGGAAGTGAAACTAGGTAATATAATGTATTATGGTATATTAAGGAATATAATATAAAGTTTATAAAATAATCTTGGTTATAATAAAAATGGCCAGGTAGGTATATAAATAAATGATAAGTGGAAATAATTATAAGTATATAATTAATAAGATAAAGATGTACCGTACAAATGATAAATCATTATCACATGTGAGTTTCACATAAAATAATGAACTGCTAGGTTATCTAGAACCACTGTTAAAATAATAGGGGAAAATAAATAACATACAGAGTTATCATACGACGAGTATAAACACTACAGTGACAGTACTGTAATATTCAGTGAATAGTTATATTAATACTACCGGTATTGCATGTTTAAATAACAGTGTACGAGAAGGGACTACTAAACAGGAGTTTGTCAAGCTAGCAGTTACTTGGTGAACGGTATGTTAATTGTGTGGTCTGAATGTCCTAAGGATTAACCTGAGGTCCAGACATTATGTGTTTAAATGTTTAAGAACGATATCTATGATTTTATGTGAATGATATTGTATGTGGGATTGCTCAAACTGTTGCGTTGTATTTTGTACGCGAATGTCTTGTGACTAAAGTTTATACATCTAAACTGGAAAAAGAAGACTAACTGACCTTTAGGTATTATTGAACCTAACAAGGGTCAAATGTGATAGTCTTATTTCAAGCATTGGTTATTATATCACTGACAAAAAGGGCTAACTTATAAAGAGAGGAATCCAGATCGTTTCGACCTTCTGGTTGTGCATTGTGATCACTATGAGAGACTCAAGAAGGGAGTCACTCTAAATCCATCAGCCACATTCGGGGATGGCGGAATGCACTGCCGTTGGTGCACAGTTTCGACCGGATCGGTCAATGTATATATTTATCCAGGGCCATAAGGTCAGCTGGTATCGGTTCCTTTGGAACCCAATGGGACACACTGTCCATTTTCACAGGTTAATAGGGGTTGTCTTGACAGGACGCCTAAGGTAAAATTAATTGGAAAGGTTAAGTGGTTAGGGTCATGTGACCTACTAACAAGAACAGTTGTTTATTATGTGCACCTTATTTGGGTTGTTGGTGTTGTTTATTGTTTGATGTGTATTATTATGCACTAAATGTTTGCAGGTAAATTGTTATGTGATTACTCTGTGCCTACTGTATTACTGTTTCTTGTAAACCGGATTATCTTGTAATGAATCTAATATCAAGATGGCTAAAACGACTTAAGGAATCTAGAAGGCTTAGGGCTACATTTAGCATACCAGCATAGTTTGCTGAGCCCTTCATTGGGCCAAACATTTCAGGTCACTGAAGAATACACAAGCCGGAGTGCGGGGAACAGGGTAGCCGCTGTGTTTTTATAAACACTTGTGGATTTGTTATGTATTATAATTTGGAGTCTGTTGTATTTCAGTTAGTTGCTCATTTGGTTGGATTTGGTTTGTAATAAGTAGAGTGCTCAGTATCTGTTCATCACAGCGTTGGAAGTTGTAATGTTGGAAAGAGTAAGGATGCCTTGTTACTCACAAGGGTGAGTGACGGCGTGTAACACCAAGGTTAGATAGTTTTATTTTCCGCTGCGATTTGCTATTTATTATGCTACGAGTTATGACGTAATTACAGGTTTAAGATTAGGGGTGTTACAAGGTCACACTCATTCGCTCACGGTCCTCTTTGGTATGATGGGACATGTTGATAACAAGTACGAAGCTTATGATTCATGTTTTAGATCCGGTACTTTCAGTTAATGCTCATTAACTTATGAGTCAAAGGTCTTTATTGGGTTGTAACGGGGCTGAGGGGTATGATGTATGTCACACGGGACTGTGGGATTTATTTGGGAATTGTGGAGCTTTGTGAATAGAGGACGTGTTCACCTTTGCCATGGGTGGAATGATTGGGCGGGTTTTGATAACCTTTTATTGGTTTCTACGGGACATCATTGGTCCTTCTGATTTGGATTTCTCCTTCTTGCCTCTTCTGGTGTTCGATTTGAACTTTCTTCTCATTTTGTTTTTTGAAATTGCATTTGGCTCATCAACTTTCTCACGCGTTCTCTGCTTCGTATTTTGGCTTTCAGCTTTGGAGTTGCATGGACTCATCGATCTTCTTGAACATTTTCGGTGTTCTTTTTTGGTGTTTGGCTTTGGAGTTGCATTGACTCACTGATTTCTTCAAACATTTCATTTGTTGTTTTTGCGAAAGATGGTGGGGGTGAGACCATGGCTCTGGCTCCTTCGAGATCCTCTATTGCAAGGGTGAGTAAGTATGTGTATGTGAGTTGGCATGTCGTGGAGCTTGCTGAAAAAGGTTTATCGTGAAAGGCTCAGCGGGGCTCACTAAGGGATTATGTACAGGGCAGTCAAAGCTTTTTGGTTTTGTGGGGATTTTTATTCCTAAGTGCCTCGTCATCCTCATTAGTTAATGATTGTTTTCTTACTATTCTCGGATCTTTGCATGAATCACAGTTCGTATCCTGTTTATCGACATTGATCTCGCTATGAATTGTGCCTCTCTGTGTGCTGAAGGAAAGCACAAGTCGCTCGTTGTTTTACCTCTATGGACTCGCTCTATCTTTCCTCATCACTCATTGGATTGTCCAAAACATTCATTGAAATTCAAGGAAAATACCGCTCTTCGCACACTACTCACTTGGTTTTGTGGTGCTGATTTTGATTGGACCCTTGTACTCATTGACGGGTCGAGAGTTAAGTGGTTCATGCACTCTGTTCAATCAATCTCTCGTGATTTTCCCGAAGATGTCATTTCGATATGGGAGTATGCAAATGCAATTATTTACCATGCGATGTATTGTGGTAATATGGAATTACCATGTATAAGATGCATGAAATGCTGAAAATGATTAATCGAGATGGTTGACTGAATGTTTTTTTTGTGTTTGTTTTGTTTTTGGATGCAATGCATGAGTGGTAAGGTTATGACTAGTCTCGCTTGAGCCGAATTCAGCTTGCGGTTCATGAAGCTCATCCCGTCATTGTTGGCTTTGAAGGTGGTCGAGTTGTGGTGATTGTTGTCGAAGAAGTCATTCTCGAGTGAAGTCAGGTTGGTGATTGGCTCCTGGATCTTGGGACTTTTAGGGAGTGACAACTCCCGCATGGTGACCCACTGATATGACATTGGCTGCTGCATTTTCTGGGATTTTTTGAAGGTATGATTTTTTGGACTTTTGGATGTATGATTTTTTTTTGGATTTTTGGATGTTTGATTTTTTTTTGGATTTTTTGGATGTACAAGTTTTTTTGGGATTTTTTGTTGTGTATGCTTTTTGTGGTTGTTGGTATCTATGTACATGGCATGCCGCATGGGAAGATGCTTGAATCTCTGGTATTTCTTGCTTATCGCTTTGAGGGTCATGCTTTCACTCGTGGGTAAACGCAGTTATTCACCTGTAAGCACAGTCATTATAATAGAAAAGAATATGACAAATGTGAATGTTAGCATGCTTTGAAAAAAATGGGATGAATGCTTGTGTGTGATGTGTTGGGGATGATGCAATATGTTATTATGCAATTTTTCTGAGATGGGTGTGACTCATGCATGATTAATGAATATGAAATGACCGAAGATGGGAAGAAAGCAATTCGTATGTGCTACAAGAAATCAAGTTTTTAGAAAAAACAGTTTTGAAAATACGTGTTTTCGAAGTGGTGGATTTTCTCAATAGGCATTTTGATGCTCGGCCATTCGCAAATAAAAATAGGGAGTGGGGAACCCTATACACATTGATCTAAATAAATTCAGAGGGAATGAACCTATACATGCAGTTTATTTAGAAATGGACAAGAGAGAAGAATCATAGGGAAAAACCTATGCATCAATTCTAAAAAGTCATTAAAGGGGGAATTCGAGCTTAGAAACTTCTCCCGAATTCTTCTGCTTCGTCTTCGAGCTTCTGACTAGCAGCTCATTCATGTTTGGGCTTCTGATTGGCCGCTCGTTCATATTCAGGATCTTGACAGGTTGCTCGCTCGTCTTCTGGCTCTTGCAGCGAAGCGGTATTGATGATCAAACAAAACTGGTTGGTGTTTTTAATACCCCGGACCTAATAATGGTGATTTAATTACTCTAATAAAATTATTAAAGGCCTAATGGTGCCTAAAGAGTATTGGTAAAGAGAATAAAACCAAAAGTAAAGAGAAAACGCTTGAAAAGCGAAAAATGCTAAAATGCGCATTAAATGAAAATAAGAGATATATGATCTCGTAAGGGTCCGAGATGGATTCCTAAGGCTTAGTTAGGCCTAATTAGTATACGGGAATGATTCCTGAAGAAAACGGATCCAAATAATGGATTAAAACGCTAAATAAGCATAAAAGCACGTTTTTTGAGAAAACCCGAAAACGTGACTTTAAGTGGTCAAACGGACCCGTAAAAATTATAGTTGATTAAATAACTATAAATAAGTATTAATGGGAGCTTAAAAACCATTAAAATTAATTAAACGAGAAAATTCCGGAAACGGACCCGGTAAGTGAATAGTGTCAAAACCGGGAGATAAAACGCGTTTAATTCGAAAAGTCGAAAAACGACCCAGGCTATTAATTAATATGGGCCGGTTTTAATTAATATGTATACACCCATTAATAGCTTGCTAGCTATTAAGTAATAAGAGGACAAATAAGTAAATAAATAAAGTAAATAGTATAAAGTAAAAAGTAACTTAAGTACTTACCTCTCTCCTCCTCCTTTCTTCATTTTCACGGTTTGCTCCAGACTTTGCAAACTTCTTCTTCCTCCTCTGTAACTCGCGACTACAACAGCACCAAGCCCTCACCTTGTCTTACCTCTATCTTGCTCCATTCTCCACCAAATCACACGAAATTGGTACCGTTGGATTCCTCTTGTTGAGAGCAACATTTTTCACCCTTCAAAAACTTAAAACCCTCATTTTCATTTTCTTGACCATAGCCTCTGTTGAAGTTTGAAGAGGTCTTTTTAGTCCCCTTCACCTCCTTAATACTCTAAGGTAAATAAAAGGTCAAGTTATCCATCTTTCTTGGCTTGTTCATGCAAAAATCTAAAAAATGCCCACGTTGAACTTGGCTTCATTTTCAGCCGGTTTTGTGTTTCAACAGAGGGGTGAGATTTTTCCTAGCCTTGATGTTTAGTGATGGCACTCAAGAGAACAAGGTAACTCCTTAGTGTTAAAGCCCTAAAACTAATTCTTGAAATATTAGTTTTGTGAGGAACGTGAGTATTAAAGTAGTTTGTTATGTGTGGTTTGGGGTGTGATTGTAGACATCAATCTATACCTCTGTTGGATGTGGAAACAAGAAGAGAAAGAGAGAATCAGAGAAGGAGGAAGAAGGGAAAAAGGAAACAGAAAACTAATAAGGTATTGAACTTACCTTGGGTTGGTTTTGTTTCCTGTAAACCGATGTTGAAATGTGAATAAATGACCTTGTTTTAGTGTAGTTAGGATACTACAATATTGTTAGTTGAATGAGGGAGTTTTGATGGGTTTGGGTGTGCAAAACAAAGTTAGAAACTAAGGTGGTTATGTGTGATAACAGAGGGGGAGTTTAATGTGTTCCTGTGATGGTTTTTATGCTTATATAACAGGGATGAAAAACAGATTTTGTGAACTGATTGATGTGGGGGAAATGCTAAGAATGTAGGTAAGTTATGGCAAAATTTGGTTTAGAAAACTATGGGCTTGAGTGTGTTAATACGTGGAGTTGAAGTGGTAAGAAAGGGAGGATTGAAACTTCAACAGAAGCAAGAACTTGAAAACTGTAACAGGGAAAAATTACAGTGAATGGTTATTTGACAGATGAATATATAGCATGGTTTAGGTTAGTTTTGAATGCCTAAACAATGTCAAACATGTTATAATATATGTGGGAATATTAGGGAAGAGATTGGTGAAAGTTTAGAGTTTAAACAAGTTGAAAAACTTACATGAATTGCAAAACTGCAACTGGTCCGGGTTTGCAAACTAGGACACAAACCCGGACCAGCTCAAAACACGGCAGAATGTAGCACAGACCATGTGGTCCGGGTTTGCAAACCAGAATACAAACCCGGACCACCCCAAAATTTCACCCGAGAGGTTTACACAGGTATGGTCCGGGTTTGTAAACCCACCCCTAAACCCGGACCACACATAAGAGTCACCCGAGAGCACATTCCAGTATTGGTCCGGGTTTGTATCCCTGGATACAAACCCGGACCACCCCAAAAATTGCATAGAAAGTGTTTTCTTGCATTCTAATGATGGGGAATTGAATGGTAATGATAGTATAAGGTAATTAAGACATGAATAATGATGTTTAAAGGTCATTAGGAGTGTAACAGTTTGAGAGGTGAATGAGAAAGTTGTGAGCTTAAGAACACATGAGTAAAATTAAGTTAAACGGGGATAATGGGGTTAAGTACGGGAGTATTAGTGTTACATACCGTAAAGCTTTGATGTTAATAAAAACATTTGAATGTTATCAGTGGAACAAGTGTGAACCGAGGAACGAGTGGTGACCCGGTAAAGTATATCCATGGTGAAAGGTATGATTTTCTCATACTCCACGTGCTAACCGAGTTACGTTGATTTGTGTGTTTGTGTGCCGGCTTAATCAAGTTTAAAGCATGAAAATAATCCCTTGTTTGATTATGTATGTCTTGATGTATGTTGAATGAGCTAACATACTTGTATGCCGGTGTGGTCTAACATAGAGTAAAGACCGACTCCTAGTGAGTAACGTTTGGCTAGAGACCCATAGGTCGGGTCGATGCTTATGATAACGAAAATGGGCAAACACACAAACTATCCGCTAAAGTATAACGAAAACGCAAACATATGAACTCCCTAGAATATAAGGAGATGTGCGGGTTGAGTAATTACCTGATAACGGTTAGTAAACCATAATGACACAATCCACGAAACAAATGAGAGTGGAAAGATAAGTGAACCCTCCCTCAAGAGGATTAACGATAGTTCGAAGATGTGAACTAGTAAAGAAGTAAAGGACCTAAGGGATTAGTAGTCCCTTGAGACACGGTCAACCTCCATATATGAGGATTTTACCAATTTAAGAAATTAACCGAAAAGTATGAGTAAGTGGAATGTATGGGTAACTCTTAAAACCTAAGATTAACCGAACTAAAGTAATGTTCCCAAGTCATTAGAAACATCGAGAGTGATGCTTCTAGACTAATATACATAATATTATTAAAACTCTGAGAGAGGAGTGTATGGGAATGAGAGTAGTCCGAAAGTAGTCGGACCTAAGTAAAAAGAGATAGGAACTAAGAGAGAGTTCAGTGAGCTAGTTGAACCTTCCCACCATGCTAGACCCGGAGTAGGGTCGAAACCGGGGAAGTAAGACGATGCTAGAGTGCCATGAGTTTTGGCCTAAGTATGTATTAAGAGTAACAAGCGTGACGTAGGAGACCTATAGCGTCTCGAGAATCTACAAGAGCTTGAGTATAAATAACCCAAGAGTGTGGGTGAGATAATGAGTATAAATAACCCAAGAGTGTGGGTGAGATAATGAGTATAAATAACCCAAGAGTATGGGTGAGATAATGAGAATAAGTAACCCGAGAGTGTGGGTGAGTATAGTACAAGTAGCCCAAGAGAATGGGTGTGTATATGAATAAGTAACCCAAGAGAGCGGGTGAGGTATTGAATAAGTAAACAAGGCATAGTGAGGTATAACCCTCAAGGCCTAAGAGTAACTAGATACAACTAACAACCTTGTTATGTTAGTTAGGAATTGTGTTCCATGATTGGATGTAGATTCCTTGAGCATTACATGTACTTATTGTATTGCTATGATGCATGTTTTGACTAAAATGAACTCCATGTATATCCGACTAAGTGGTCGGCGTACCCCGGTTAGCGCTCGGGGTATGCGAATTTCATATGCAGTGTTAAGCTGAGCCCCTAGGGGCGATGTTTTTATTTTACAGGTACACCGAAGATGTTACCGTTCGAGAGTAGGACGGGGTCGGTGGGTTGCATGGGTAGTAGTTTTAATTACTTATGTATTGAAGGAGGTGTAAGACCGAATATGTTGTCGGCATCCATTTATTGTAGACTCGGTAGAGTAGAGAAATGATTTGAGTATTGTATTTGTATTGTGTACTCGGTTGTTCCAGTTCATCAGACCGTTACGGTATGCAAGGAAGGCCTGGTTAGCCATATGGGTGGCTAACGGCGTTGTTTCACCCCTCGTTGTAATTAGAGTTCCGCTGCGTGAGTAAGAGTAATTGGTGACAATTTAAGAGGTAATGACGAGCTTAACGGTTGGGGTGTTACAGTGTTCTTCTAACTCTCGGAAATTTTGAACCCGAACAATCGTTGCTGGTCTTCATGTCCCTTGGCTCGGGTTGGAGCACCTCTGATTTTCGGTTCAGACTGCAGTTATTGATCTTCATGCGCTCCATCTGCTCCGACGAGGGAAATAAGGGGCATTTTTTGAGAAAGGAAAGGTGAATGATTGAGCACAAATTCTTTGTGAAAATCCACCACTTGAAGGTGGGTTGAACTTCAAAAATAGCGGGTCACAACATGGGGACTAAAACATTTATTTTGAAATTCATTTGTGAAATTCATTTTTGAAAACTTCATTTGAAAACTGTTTTTGAAACTATTTTGAAATAGTAATTATGAAAAATGTTGTTTGAAATTCATTTGTGAAATGTATGTTTTTGAAACCTATTTTTGAAAATTATTTTGGAAATAACATTTGTGAGAAGTAATGTTTGAAAATCATTTGTAAACAGTTGATTTTTGAAATCTGTTCTTTGCAAACCGTTTGACAAAGTTGTTTTCTGAGGACTGACTTGATTAAAATCGATTTTGAAAACTGCTTTGGAATCATTTTTTTTTAAATCATCCGAGATGGACGGCTTTGAAGATATTTCTTAGAGTGTTTGACATGATTCATTTCCTGATTTTTGCTAATTTTTGAAACGTGATCACACATAGATGTAAGCGCAAATGAAAA
Source organism: Limonium bicolor (assembly GCA_023374045.1). NCBI lineage: Eukaryota > Viridiplantae > Streptophyta > Magnoliopsida > Caryophyllales > Plumbaginaceae > Limonium > Limonium bicolor. Next base: position 19,102 of record JAIOTZ010001043.1, read on the forward strand.
TCGTGGCTGACTTTATGTGGAGCTGAGTGTGAATGATTGGGATAATCACCTTCCAGGTCAATCAATACTTCCATACCACCGGGGGAACCGTCGGTCCTTCACTGTTCATCTCTCGGGATTTATCTCTGTTACGCCTTGTGGGGCACGTCATCGACAAAGACCGGAGTGCTTAAGTTCGAAAGGTCAGGATACCCGAAGTGATACAGTCACACGAGCCACGGCTGGGGATTATCACAACATACTCACTTTTGGGAAACTTGGGGAAGTACTGCATGGGAATGGGTCTCCCGTCGTCTGCACGGTCAGGTGTGTCTAAAGTCCAAATTATTCACTGACTACGTTGTGCCATGTATAGGTATCCGGTAAATACGGGATCCTCTATGGACGTGTAGCGTGAAATACCCCAAACCTAGTTATGTTGTTTAAACACCTAAATAGGGTGTAACAAGACTAAAAAGAGTCTTAGAAACCTTACTAAATAAATTTAAACAAAAGGAAACACAAATGTGCTTTAAAGTCAATAAGAGCTAAAATGTGCTCTAAGCTTGGGATAAACTTGAGTAAGGCCTAATGAGCTTACCAAGACTTCATTTATATACTAATGAACTTATTAAACCAATTACCAAAGAAAACCAAGCTCGAAAACAAGTTAAAACACAAAATGTGCTTTAAGAAGTCTTAAAGCACGTTTTTGAAAAATTGTCTTGTAAATGAGTTTTGAATGGCTAAATGTCCATCATTACTCTTAAATATATATGTGTACTATATAGTATCACATTTGGGTGGCTATATTAGTGGGAAATCAAAAATTTCACTTCTATGTGCCTTGTATAGGTGAATAGTACTTTTTATAAGCTAATTTGTAACATATGTTGTATTAAGTAATTAAATTGACAAACAAAGACTATATTACCCTCATTATACTTAGGGGGCCGGTTTTCTAAGGCTTGGTGACTCACCACTCTCTTATTAATGTATTAAGTAAGATAAGATAAGTAAATAAGCTACTTTATACCTTTTAACACATAAATATCTCTTAAAGCAAATTCTATCTTCATTCTCTCATTTCCTTTTCCTTGCTCTCACACGGTTTCCCACTCATCTTCTCCCTTCTTCTTTGTTCTCTCCACGATAAACCACTACCACCATTGAAACACAAGCTTTGACCACTTGCTAAATCTAGCTCACTTGTCCAAATCAAAAACAAATACCACCAATCTCTTCCTCTCATCAAGCTCTTCATTCCTACCTTCTCAAAACTCCAAGAGCTCCATTTCGGTGCCAAGGTGTTCCACCATTGAAGGAGCTTGAGCTTATATTTTGACATATTATTACTCTCCTTGGTTTCTAGGTAAGGAATCTCAAATAAAAACTTCCTTTCCTCCTTGTTTTGTCATGTCCGAAAATACACATTGATATAGCTCATTGTGTGACTTTGTTCTAGCTTCATTTCAACTCTTCATGGACTAGGTGGAGTCCTCTCTTGTTGTATATCCAAACTCTCTTCAAAGAACAAGGTAAAACAACTACATTAATGTTTTTGAAACAATGTCAAATTAGGGTTTACAATGAGATGAAGCCTATAGCTTAAATACTCATTATAAAGTTTGTATATTGTTTAGAACTTGTCAAGGAATCAAGTACTCTATTGGTTTCTAAAGGAAACAAGAAAGAAGTGATTTTGCAAAAGAGGTAAATCTACTAACCTAATGCTATTTTAATGCCTTAGGAGAAATGAGCTTATAATGCTTATTAAAACTATCTAAAGAGCCAATGGGGAATGACTTAGTGAAGTGTTCTTAAGAGACTAGTAAAGGGCATATGTGTATGTTGAGTGTATTTGCAGGTTAAAGGCATATATATTGTGGAAATTCAGTGTTTATGATTTAAGCACTTTAAGGGCCTAAGAGCCATGCATTTTAAGGGCCTAAGAGCCATGCAATTTAAATTGTGCACTATATTGTAATGTAGTGTAAATTTGGTGAAATTATGTATGAGAGTGTTCTTGATGATTTTAAATGTTCTTGTGTGTTTAAAGGAGAAGGTAAAGTGTTTAGGCATGGTAATGTTCTAGGGGAACCCATGTCAAAATCTAGGTAGAAAGTAAGAAGTTCCAAGTGTTTACATAAGGTTTGGTGAGTTAGAAAGTGTAGGAAATGAATAAGGAGTTTAAGATGTTTTAAAGGAATTATGATGAACTAGGAAGTACTCTAGAGTGTAATAGGGACTTAGGCATGATCTTGAGATTTTAGTATGTACCAAAGTCATTTTGGACTTAGGTAAAGACTTAGGTAAACTTTGGTAAACTAAGGAGAATGTATGAACTTGAAAAAGGATTTGAAGTAATGTTATAAGGAGATAGTTGTGAGAGATGATGCTTGGGAGATGATGTTAAAACAAGGAGAAAGCATTTTGGGATAGTAGTTACCATAGGTGAGAAACACCATCTAGGAACCTAGTATAAAATAACATAAGTGTTAAGGAATTTTTACAAGGAAATAAGTAAATGTTTTAAGGAGTTAGAAAATGAGTTTCATGGATGTTGTATGTGGATGTAAGGTTACCAAATGTTGTTAGGAAGCATTAAGAGGCCTTAGGAGAAGTTTGGTGAAGAATGGGAAAGTTTGGGTAAGTTTAGAAGGCGACCGACCCAGGGGCCGACCCAGTTTTTGGGTCGGTCGAGCCTCTGTAAAATGTTAGGAATATGTTCGGTGATGGTCCGACCCAAAAGGGTGGGTCGGACATGGGTCGGTCGGGCAAGTTTCAAAGGAAGGAAATGTTCGCACATGGACCGACCCAGAATGGTGGGTCGGACGTGGGTCGGACGAGCATGATTATAAGGAGGCAAAAGGGTTTCTGTAATGGACCGACCCAGAAGGTTGGGTCGGACATGGGTCGGTCAAGGTAAGGTTCTTCAGACCCGAAGACCACTGGGAGGGTCCGACCCAGTTGTGGGTCGGACGGTGGGTCGGTCGGACCAAAACATGTAAAAAAAAAAAACAGAAAAGAATGTGACTTATGTAGTTAACCCTAGGGTGTATAATGAAGGTAACCTAGGGTAAGATAGGCATTAAAACATGTCATACAATCATGTTAAATACTTAGTAAGTTTGGAGTTAAATAAATAATTAACCGACATTACTAATGTGTTTAGGATTCTCTCAAGGTGGAAATCAAACGAGGCAAGGACCAAGGTATGGTTTTCTTGCAGTCTGTTGCCTACCGGTTTACACCGGCTTGTGTGTTGTTTGTTTTCTGTGTGTTTATGACTTTGTAAGATTAAACCATGTAAAGAGTTTACAGTTGTTAAATATTATTATGTTGTTAATTATGACTCTCTCTTCCCATGTGAGTGTCTAACAAGACTTGACCTATTATTGTGAATCGTTGTTGTGCTCAATGTTGAACTACTAACATGGGCTAACGGGGGAAGTGAGGAGTCCGGTCTGTTCCGGCCACGCGTGTGAGTATGGGAGTCGATGTCATAACCGGTTCGATTCTCTCTGTATGTTATGGTTAAGTTTCCAATTTGGTTTCTAACCTTCCCTTTAGCTTAACCAAGGCTATTTTACTGACTCACGTCGGGCCACAGGGGCATACTATGTTTTGTTTCGGTGTGCTTGGATCACTATATCCGGGGCACCTTGTGTTAAGTTAACCGTTCAATCTAACCGGACGGTAACGAGTTATGTAACGAGCTAAGTATGAGCGTGGCAACATTCTCGAAGCTCTCAATGGGGACTAACTGTGTTGGTTCTCTTCCTAAAAGGATTTGTATGTTTGTGATGTGTTATGATGTGTACAATACCCTTGTTATGTTATATATGTATGTGTTGTGGTTTAAAAATAAATATCATGTCATCCTGACAATTGGTTGCGCGTATCCCGGTAGTCGATGGGCTGCGCGTTAGCCATACCAGCAAAGGTGCTGACCCCCTCGGGGGCTCCATATTTTTATTGCAGGATGAGGATCGAAGAGGCAGAGTGGCTCTAGGTCCTAGAGAGTAGTTTACTTTTGAAGTATTTTGGATGTTAGCCCGGGTTGCGCCTGTGCACCCGTGGCGTATTACTTGTTGGTGACGGTTTACAGTGAATTAAACAGTGAAGGATTTATGTAAATACTCGGTATTATATTGTTATATATATGGTTGTTAGTTCTATGCTCGGGAGTCTGATCATCAGACCGGTACAATTGTATTTATTCAGCCTTGTTAGCCACGTGGGTGGTTGACGGCATTGTAGCACCAATCGTTTAGTTATTGTTTAGTTGTTTATTTCCGCTGCGATTCCAAGTATAGTTATGTGCGTAGTAGGGGTGTTACAAAAAGTGGTATCAGAGCGAAGTATCGCTCTGATGACTAGAATACCGAGCTTAGGGATATACCGAGTTAGGAAACCTAACTACAGTTACCTAAGTGAACAGATTTGGAAAGGTTAACCACTAACTAAGTGTGGAGATACCTTATTATCGGGAAGCGTTACAATCGTTGGACCGATAAGTGTGCAAGCATGATGCTAATGAAATGTTCATATGAATTCAGATGTCAGGTAGACCGCGAGGTCGAGGCCGCGGGCGCGGTACTGGAGATATGGGTGACCAGGGCGATGATACTACGGCCCAGACTATGGCTGAGGCAGTTGCAGCCGCCGTAGCCCAGTTGGTACCCCAGTTAGTTGCTGCTATACAGCAAGGGCAACAGCCTGGAGTTCAGCCACCACCACCACCGCCACGAGAGACCAATTGGGTCAAGGCGTTGGCTGATCTGAGGCCGCCTTCATTCAGTGGGGAGACCGATCCCCGTAAGCTCGAGGCGTACATCTCCGAGATGGAGACCGCCTTCGAAACCCTAGCACCACCTGAGCAGGTCAAGGTACGACTTGCTGCATATTATCTGAAGGGCTCGGCACAAAACTGGTGGAAGCTTGTGCGCGAGGGTAGAGTTGCTGATCCGACATTCCAGTGGAGGGAGTACACGGCTCTTCTGCGAGCCAAATACTACCCTATACATGTGCAAGAGGCCAAGCGCCTGGAGTTGGACAACCTGAGGCAAGGGGATAAGATGACGGTAGATGAGTACTACTCAGCCTTCATCGGACTAATCCACCTGCTACCGGATCTGGGTTACTCAGACCGGATCCTTGTGAACCGTTTCTACAACGGACTGAACTACCGCCTACGCTACGGCATGGGGCCTACTGGATATACCACCTTGCAGGTAAAGGAATTACAGTGTGATGTGAATAAGTGTGTACAATGTGTTAATGTGATGTGAATTTATTTGGCGGGGCATAACTGACACCCTAAATATAGGAGTGCTATCATGCCGCTGCTATTGTGGAGATCACCGTCCGACTGAGGGACGAGGAGAGTGCGCTCAAGCGCAAGGCTCAGAACGAGGGCCAAGGCACGCAAGGGCAGTGGGGAGGGAAGAAGAAGAATCATACCCCAGTCCCAGAAAGGACAGCAACAGGGTGGCAAGGGCCAGACCCAGACCACCACTGCTGATGAGCCTCTGCAGCTCACCTATGCGTATGCGGCCAAGCCCCTACGTTCTTACCCACCTAAGGGTAATTGTCTAAACCTGTGTGATGAGTTAGAGTATATGTTAATAAGTTGTGAAACGTATTAATGGTGTATTGTGATAGCAGCTAGCACGGGCTCTGGACCGGAGCGCCACTATTACTGCAAGTGGTGCAACGGCGACCACCCCGGCAAGGACTGCAAGGGTAATGATGTTCAGTGCCGGTACTGTAAGAAGATGGGTCACCGCGACCATGAGTGCTGGCAGAACCCGAACAGTAGGAACTTCAGGCCCAAGGGGCAATGGAAGGGTAAGGCCACTGCGACCACCGATGGCCAGAAGACGGCGAACCAGCCACCCCCAGATCAGAGGTACACAGAGTCCCAGAAGGGGAAGGGGTCGGGGTCCAACAAGGCCACCCTGAATGTGGTGGACCGGTCTGAGGCGCCAGGGCCCTCTTCTAGACCAGGTACCGCCTAAGTTGTTGAATGTAATAAGTGTCTGCATACCGCATTTCATGCATGTGTGTGAGTGAGTTTAAATAAACAACCATGTGAGTGAATGAATAAAGTATAGTGTGAGATTTACCTAACTAGAGTACTCTAAACTTAAAGGAACTTTCAATATATGTTATCCAATCCCACCCACACCGAACCCTGAAGAAACCACCATCAACATCACCGACTTTCCATTGGAGCAATGTCAGGTCATCCAGCCAGGTATGATACTCTTAAATGGATACCTGACACCGGAAGCACAAATCCACATCATCAGACGATGCGACGAACTTGGAGCAAAACCAGGAGGGTTTTACACACCCGAATACCCGAACGGAGCAAGGATGCAATTGAAGATGATGTGCATGGGTAAGGACTGGAACCCTTACACCAAGTCATATCAAGAAGTTCGAGCTGAAGATGGAGCAACAGTATCAAGTATACCAAAGGAGTTCCACGCGGTCGTTAACCACGCCGTGGGAATTGCTCAGCAAGTTGAAGCGGATTCAATTCCAAGTGTAAAAGCAGATTTATGCATTGTAAACTTCTACCAGAAAGGTGGACGGTTGGGTATGCACCAAGATAAGGACGAGTCACCCGAGTCTCTAAGTAAGGGAGTACCCGTGGTGTCTTGGTCCATTGGTGATACCGCAGTATTTGTGTATGGCGAGCAGAAGCGTGCTGACCTCGCAAAGAAGCTATTGCTAAAATCGGGAGATGTATTAATCATGGGTGGGCAATCAAGGATGCTATACCATGGCATCAGGAAGATCAAACTGAATACCGCACCGTCGGCAGTGATCAATGCCACACACATGAAACCCGGACGTCTGAATTTGACTTTCAGACAGTTTTAAGCCTTGTATAATTATGTGACAAACCAGTATGTATTAAGGATGTTGTAAGTGTGGATCATGGCGACAGTATAAGCCAATAAATGTTGTAAAAAGGAGTATGTTAATGAATAAAGTGGAGTTGTTTGAAGCATATAAACCGTGTTGTTACCCAATACTTATTAGTTTGCCAATGAATTAGGCTGTGCACTCGGACGGGAGGTACACTGAGTGTCTGCAATAAGGCAGAAGCCGGCAGGAGCGGCACAATCCTCACCGGTACCTTTCCAGTGAATGGCGTGGATGCATCGATCTTGTTCGACTCTGGAGCCTCACATACATTCATTTCGCTATCATTTGCGAAGAGGCTGGGGTTAGATGGTGAAGAGATGCCAGACTTCGTGGTTACTCTCCCGTCGAAGGAGCGGATCCGATGTACCCGCTACTACCGAGGTGCTATTGTTCGAATCAGGAGTGAAGAGTTTCCGATCGACTTGATAGAGTTCGACGGACTAGGCTTTGATGTGATTGTCGGGATGAACTGGTTGGAGCGGCACAAGGGCAGAATCCTGTGTGCCGAGCATCGACTGCTTCTTCGGAGTCCATCTGGGGTTACCATATCTTACCGCCAGAGGCCCAGGGAGCCTTCGACTCAGATCATCACCGCCATGGCTATGTATCGTGAGTTACGACGAGGGAGTGATGTATACCTCTGCTATGTCCAGGACATAGAGAGACCCTGAGTTTAGCCCAGATGTGCCGGTAGTGTCGGAGTTTCCTGATGTATTTCCTAAGGAACTGCCGGGCATGCCGCCAGCACGAGAGGTTGAGTTTGAGATTGACTTGATTCCGGGCACCGGACCCATTGCGAAAGCACCTTACCGTATGGCTCCAGCAGAAATGACAGAGCTCAAGGAGCAGCTGAGAGACCTACTCGACAAGGGCTTTATCCGCCCTAGTGTGTCACCATGGGGAGCGCCGGTCTCTTCGTGAAGAAGAAGGACGGTAGCCTCCGCCTATGTATTGATTATCGGGAGCTGAATGCTGTTACGGTGAAGAACCGTTACCCCTTACCACGCATCGACGATCTATTTGATCAGCTTAGGGGAGCATCAGTATTCTCCAAGATAGACCTACGTTCCGGATATCACCAGATTGCCATCCGTGACAGTGACATCGAAAAGACAGCTTTCAGAACTAGGTATGGGCACTATGAGTTCACCGTTATGCCGTTTGGCTTATCAAATGCACCAGCAAAGTTCATGGACTTAATGAACCGTTTGTTCCAAGATCAGTTGGACAAATCAGTGGTAGTCTTCATCGATGACATACTTGTGTATTCGAAATCGAAAGGTGAGCATGAAAGCCACCTGAGAGATGTATTGCAACTTGAGAGAATCAGCTGTATGCTAAATTTTCTAAGTGTGAATTTTGGTTGAACCAAGTATCATTCCTTGGACATGTGATATCTGAGGCCGGGATCGCTGTTGATCCGGCAAAGATAGATGCAGTGCGCACCTGGCCTAGGCCGAAGACAGTTACCGATATCAGGAGCTTCCTCGGTCTGGCAGGTTACTATAGGAGATTTGTGAAGGACTTCTCCAGTGTCTCGAAGCCGATGACTTCCTTGATGAAGAAGGATGCACCATTCGAGTGGACAGTCGACTGTGAGAGGGCTTTCGCGAGTCTCAAGGATGCTCTGACATCTGCACCGGTTCTGACATTACCAGACGGTCCAGATGGTTTTGAGGTCTATTGCGACGCATCAGGCAGGGGTATGGGTTGTGTGTTGATGCAACACGGGAAGGTCGTGGCTTACGCCTCCCGACAGCTGAAGAAGCATGAGGAGAACTACCCTACCCACGACTTAGAGTTGGGGGCCATTGTCTTCGCACTGAAGATATGGCGACATCATTTGTATGGGGTAAGTGTGACGATTTATTCTGACCACAAGAGTTGTACTTGTTCACTCAGAAAGTTGAACATGAGGCAAAGAAGGTGGGTTGAATTCCTGAATGATTATGACATCATTTTACAGTACAAGGAGGGTAAGGCAAATGTGGTAGCTGACGCATTGAGTCGCCGAGCACACTCTCTCCATTCGCTAGTCTCTCATACTGGCTTGGTTGAAGAGGTGCGGAGTGCTCAGATGACGGATCAGTATATGATGGAGATCAGACAGAAGCTTATGATGGCACATTCGAGGGTCAGAAGTACGACTTCAGACTCCACGATGATGACCTGATTAGGCTCAATGGCAGATTGTGTATACCCAGGAGTAGCGCTGAGCTGAAGGAGCGCATACTGAGTGAATCCCATTGTTCTACTACTTCGATTCACCCCGGAGCTTCAAAGATGTATAAAGGTATGAAAAGATACTTCTGGTGGGCTGGAATGAAAAAGGATGTAAATGACTATGTGTTGAGGTGTCTCACTTGTCAGAAGGTCAAGTTTGAGCACCGACGGCCTGGTGGTATGGTGCAGCCAATGCCAGTGCCGGAGTGGAAGTTCCATGACATATCTATGGACTTCGTAGTAGGGCTTCCGCCTACAAGGGGAGGTCTGAATATGATTTGGGTGGTAGTTGACCGACTGACCAAGGTGTCTCGATTCATTCCGATGAAGGACACCTGGAAAGTGGCAAGATTGGCAGAATTGTTCGATAAAGAGATTGTTAGACATCATGGTGTACCAAAGACGATAGTATCTGACAGAGATACCAGATTCCTATCCAGATATTGGAAGTCTACACGAGAGGCACTTGGTACTGAACTGAAATTGAGCACGGCGTTTCACCCACAGACCGATGGTCAGAGTGAGCGCACCATACAGACACTTGAGGATATGCTACGTGCATGTGCACTTGACTTTCAGACCAGCTGGATTGATAAGTTACATCTGATCGAATTTAGCTACAACAACAGTTATCATGCATCGATCAAGATGTCTCCCTTCCAGGCATTGTACGGTAGACCATGCCGCACGCCATTATGCTGGGATGAGTCGAGTGAGACGGTCATTATAGGACCAGAGTATCTTGAGCAAGTTCAGGCAGAAGTTCGCCAGATCAGGGCTAATATGAAAGCAGCTCAGGATAGACAAAAGTCGTACGCAGATGTGCGCCGACGTGACCTGGAGTTCGCCGTGGGCGATCAGGTATTTTTGAGAGTATCCCCCATGAAGGGAGTGTTTCGTTTTGGCCAGAAAGGCAAGTTGAGCCCAAAATATGTGGGACCTTATATTGTGACGGAGCGGATCGGCCCGGTAGCTTATAGACTTGACTTACCCGCCGAGCTGGGCAAGGTACATGATGTATTTCATGTGTCCCAGTTGAAGAAGTATATGTCTCATCCGTCTCATGTGCTTCAGCCTGAAAGGCTAACTTTAGAGCCGACCATGCGATCAGTGGAGACTCCGGTACGGATTCTGGATACTAAGACTCGAGACACTCGCCATAAGTCTGTAAGACTGGTGAAGGTCCTCAGGTCTAACCAGGACGTTGAGGAGGCCACTTGGGAGCTGGAAGATAAGATGAAGGCGAAGTACCCGTCGTTGTTTACTTCTTAGTATTTGTATGTATAGGGTACGGGGCGTACCCCTATTTAAGGGGGGTAGAGCCGTTTCGGTTATGTATATGACATGTATTTGAATACATTGTTGTGTTGTATGTCATGTTGTATTGTCATGTTGTTAATGTTGCAGACCGCTGAGTCTGAATGATGTTGTGATGTTTTGTTGTTTGGACCACGTGTCCGATATGATGTAAGATGTTGTTAATGTGATATAGAAGTGTTGTTAATATGTGTTCTCATGTTCTAATGTTTAAAGTTAAGTGGAAGTATGAACTTTGGGGACAAAGTTCTTTTAAGGGGGGTAGATTGAAATACCCCAAACCTAGTTATGTTGTTTAAACACCTAAATAGGGTGTAACAAGACTAAAAGAGTCTTAGAAACCTTACTAAAAATTTAAACAAAAGGAAACACAAATGTGCTTTAAAGTCAATAAGAGCTAAAATGTGCTCTAAGCTTGGGATAAACTTGAGTAAGGCCTAATGAGCTTACCAAGACTTCATTTATATACTAATGAACTTATTAAACCAATTACCAAAGAAAACCAAGCTTGAAAACAAGTTAAAACACAAAATGTGCTTTAAGAAGTCTTAAAGCACGTTTTTGAAAAATTGTCTTGTAAATGAGTTTTGAATGGCTAAATGTCCATCATTACTCTTAAATATATATGTGTACTATATAGTATCACATTTGGGTGGCTATATTAGTGGGAAATCAAAAATTTCACTTCTATGTGCCTTGTATAGGTGAATAGTACTTTTTATAAGCTAATTTGTAACATATGTTGTATTAAGTAATTAAATTGACAAACAAAGACTATATTACCCTCATTATACTTAGGGGGCCGGTTTTCTAAGGCTTGGTGACTCACCACTCTCTTATTAATGTATTAAGTAAGATAAGATAAGTAAATAAGCTACTTTTTACCTTTTAACACATAAATATCTCTTAAAGCAAATTCTATCTTCATTCTCTCATTTCCTTTCCTTGCTCACACGGTTTCCCACTCATCTTCTCCCTTCTTCTTTGTTCTCTCTCACGATAAACCACTACCACCATTGAAACACAAGCTTTGACCACTTGTTAAACCTAGCTCACTTGTCCAAATCAAAAACAAATACCACCAATCTCTTCCTCTCATCAAGCTCTTCATTCCTATCTTCTCAAAACTCCAAGAGCTCCATTTCGGTGCCAAGGTGTTCCACCATTGAAGGAGCTTGAGCTTATATTTTGACATATTATTACTCTCCTTTGCTTCTAGGTAAGGAATCTCAAACAAAAATCAAGTTTCCTCCTTGTTTTTGTCATGTCCGAAAATACACATTGATATAGCTCATTGTGTGACTTTGTTCTAGCTTCATTTCAACTCTTCATGGACTAGGTGGAGTCCTCTCTTGTTGTATATCCAAACTCTCTTCAAAGAACAAGGTAAAACAACTACATTAATGTTTTTGAAACAATGTCAAATTAGGGTTTACAATGAGATGAAGCCTATAGCTTAAATACTCATTATAAAGTTTGTATATTGTTTAGAACTTGTCAAGGAATCAAGTACTCTATTGGTTTCTAAAGGAAACAAGAATGATTTTGCAAAAGAGGTAAATCTACTAACCTAATGCTATTTTAATGCCTTAGGAGAAATGAGCTTATAATGCTTATTAAAACTATCTAAAGAGCCAATGGGGAATGACTTAGTGAAGTGTTCTTAAGAGACTAGTAAAGGGCATATGTGTATGTTGAGTGTATTTGCAGGTTAAAGGCATATATATTGTGGAAATTCAGTGTTTATGATTTAAGCACTTTAAGGGCCTAAGAGCCATGCATTTTAAGGGCCTAAGTGCCATGCAATTTAAATTGTGCACTATATTGTATGTAGTGTAAATTTGGTGAAATTATGTATGAGAGTGTTCTTGATGATTTTATGTTCTTGTGTGTTTAAAGGAGAAGGTAAAGTGTTTAGGCATGGTAATGTTCTAGGGGAACCCATGTCAAAATCTAGGTAGAAGTAAGAAGTTCTAAGTGTTTACATAAGTTTGGTGAGTTAGAAAGTGTAGGAAATGAATAAGGAGTTCAAGATGTTTTAAAGGAATTATGATGAACTAGGAAGTACTCTAGAGTGTAATAGGGACTTAGGCATGATCTTGAGATTTTAGTATGTACCAAAGTCATTTTGGACTTAGGTAAAGACTTAGGCTTTGGTAAACTAAGGAGAATGTATGAACTTGAAAAGGATTTGAAGTAATGTTAAGGAGATAGTTGTGAGAGATGATGCTTGGGAGATGATGTTAAACAAGGAGAAAGCATTTTGGGATAGTAGTTACCATAGGTGAGAAACACCATCTAGGAACCTAGTATAAAATAACATAAGTGTTAAGGAATTTTTACAAGGAAATAAGTAAATGTTTTAAGGAGTTAGAAAATGAGTTTCATGGATGTTGTATGTGGATGTAAGGTTACCAAATGTTGTTAGGAAGCATTAAGAGGCCTTAGGAGAAGTTTGGTGAAGAATGGCAAGTTTGGGTAAGTTTAGAAGGCGACCGACCCAGGGGCCGACCCAGTTTTTGGGTCGGTCGAGCCTCTGTAAAATGTTAGGAAATGTTCGGTGATGGTCCGACCCAAAAGGGTGGGTCGGACATGGGTCGGTCGGGCAAGTTTCAAAGGAAGGAAATGTTCGCACATGGACCGACCCAGAATGGTGGGTCGGACGTGGGTCGGACGAGCATGATTATAAGGAGGCAAAAGGGTTTCTGTAATGGACCGACCCAGAAGGTTGGGTCGGACATGGGTCGGTCAAGGTAAGGTTCTTCAGACCCGAAGACCACTGGGAGGGTCCGACCCAGTTGTGGGTCGGACGGTGGGTCGGTCGGACCAAAACATGTAAAAAAAAAAAACAAAAGAATGTGACTTATGTAGTTAACCCTAGGGTGTATAATGAAGGTAACCTAGGGTAAGATAGGCATTAAAACATGTCATACAATCATGTTAAATACTTAGTAAGTTTGGAGTTAAATAAATAATTAACCGACATTACTAATGTGTTTAGGATTCTCTCAAGGTGGAAATCAAACGAGGCAAGGACCAAGGTATGGTTTTCTTGCAGTCTGTTGCCTACCGGTTTACACCGGCTTGTGTGTTGTTTGTTTTCTGTGTGTTTATGACTTTGTAAGATTAAACCATGTAAAGAGTTTACAGTTGTTAAATATTATTATGTTGTTAATTATGACTCTCTCTTCCCATGTGAGTGTCTAACAAGACTTGACCTATTATTGTGAATCGTTGTTGTGCTCAATGTTGAACTACTAACATGGGCTAACGGGGGAAGTGAGGAGTCCGGTCTGTTCCGGCCACGCGTGTGAGTATGGGAGTCGATGTCATAACCGGTTCGATTCTCTCTGTATGTTATGGTTAAGTTTCCAATTTGGTTTCTAACCTTCCCTTTAGCTTAACCAAGGCTATTTTACTGACTCACGTCGGGCCACAGGGGCATACTATGTTTTTGTTTCGGTGTGCTTGGATCACTATATCCGGGGCACCTTGTGTTAAGTTAACCGTTCAATCTAACCGGACGGTAACGAGTTATGTAACGAGCTAAGTATGAGCGTGGCAACATTCTCGAAGCTCTCAATGGGGACTAACTGTGTTGGTTCTCTTCCTAAAAGGATTTGTATGTTTGTGATGTGTGTTTGATGTGTACAATACCCTTGTTATGTTATATATGTATGTGTTGTGTGTTAAAATAAATATCATGTCATCCTGACAATTGGTTGCGCGTATCCCGGTAGTCGATGGGCTGCGCGTTAGCCATACCAGCAAAGGTGCTGACCCCCTCGGGGGCTCCATATTTTTATTGCAGGATGAGGATCGAAGAGGCAGAGTGGCTCTAGGTCCTAGAGAGTAGTTTACTTTTGAAGTATTTTGGATGTTAGCCCGGGTTGCGCCTGTGCACCCGTGGCGTATTATACTTGTTGGTGACGGTTTACAGTGAATTAAACAGTGAAGGATTTATGTAAATACTCGGTATTATATTGTTATATATATATGGTTGTTAGTTCTATGCTCGGGAGTCTGATCATCAGACCGGTACAATTGTATTTATTCAGCCTTGTTAGCCACGTGGGTGGTTGACGGCATTGTAGCACCAATCGTTTAGTTATTGTTTAGTTGTTTATTTCCGCTGCGATTCCAAGTATAGTTATGTGCGTAGTAGGGGTGTTACATAAGGTGTCACCACTTAGAAGTTTACTTAATCAAGGAGGAAATTGACAAGGATCAGCCCTTGCCTATAAATACCATCAGCCACCACTCCAAAATACTCCATCCAGCATCAATATTACGTCCTTCATTAGGGAAGAAGAGAAATAAAGCTTACCTTGTTGTTCTTTTCATGGCTGAGAGCAAAGAAGAAGAAGAGAGATCCTTGTACCATCTTTACCTTTCCAAATCATTCATCCACCATTTAAACCCATTGTAATCAGTAAGAAGAAGGCAAAGAAGGAAGAAACCCATGTAGAAAGAAAGCTTAGAACGAGAAAGGAAGGAAGGGGGAGAAAGCTCCATACCAATTCCAATCCTTGAAGTAAGGTGTTCCTAGAAGTTAACCATCCATTCCTAGCTGTTGGTGGCCGAAAATCAGAGGAGAAACCATGAGAACTCACTCCATTTCCATGTCCAAGTTAGGTGCTCCAAAGGTGTCTTGGGATGTCCTAGTTCCAGCAAGAGTTTCCAAGGTCTTAAAGAAGGTTTTCTTCATCAATTCTTAAGGTAACTTCAAGGTTACTATCCCTTCACAAATCTATATGTTTTCAAAGACTAGTACCTCTTTATGGATTATGTAAATTCGTTGGTATTTTGGGGCACAAAACCATTGAGTTGGAAATAAGCTTTAAGGAAGAACAAGGTGCTTTAAAGACCTAACCTATATAACCGAATACATGGGAGTTGATTTGTGATGTTTAAGCATGGTTTTAAGCTTAATTGATCTTGAAACTTATCTGGTTATATGTGTGTTATTGAGGCTGAAATTGTTATGGTTTGTTTGGTGTAACTTCATGGTTACCATCCCTTAATAAATCTGTATGTTTTACAGGAGTATTACCCCTATATTATCTAATTAAAATTCGTAGGTATTTATTAGCCTAAAGCTAGAAGAGTTAGAAAAGTGTTTTAAGGAAGAAAAGGATGTGTTTACAGCCTACCTTTGATTACTGATTGCTTAAGAGCTTGTTTATGGTGTTTTGCTGCTGTTTAGTAAGTGGGAATAACCTAGAGGTAATTATGATTGTTCTAGATGATCTTTAGTCTAATATGGTGTTGTTATAACCTGGGATAAATGGTGACTTAAAAGAGTTTTGTTTAATCACCAGATTTGTGGGTGGAATTCTAGAGCATTAATCAAGTGTTTTAGGTGCTTAACTAACTTAGAACCTATCTATTATTATGGCAGAATAACATAGGTGAAAGTATAGAATTTGTTAAGTTGTAAGGTGTGATTACTAGAAGAGCTAATCTGGTGTATTAGATGTCTAGTACAACCGCTTTCAGTTGGAAGTTAATTAGTGTAAACTAGATGTGTCCTAGGGTTAAAAACATGATTGTTGATGTTCTGGTCATTAGTAACCTAGTATGGCAGAATTGGCCATGAACTATTAAAGAGATGTATAGCATGATTTTAGGATGAATATGATAGTTTAAACTAAGCTGGGACTTAAGGTCTTAAAGTCTAATATGTTAGGAACTTATATGTACTGTCTTAGAAGGTTGTTTATGGTTGGATTAACTCCTAAGCTAATCTGGTTAATATTGTGTTGTTATGACCGAAAGTGTTAGGAACCAATTATGGTTTGATCCAGGTTGTAATCTATAGTTAAATTATGTCTTAAGCTGATCTAGATGAGATAGTTAATAGTAGAACTGAAATGGATATGATTTGTTTGTTTGATCAAGACTTGGTCTTAAGGTATGATTTATGGTTGTTTGAATTGTTAAGCTGAGATATTTGATGCTGTATGATCTGGCCGAAGGTGCCATGTAAGATTATGTGATCATAGCCTTTCCTTAAGTGTGTTTGATTATGTTATGTCCCTTGTGTTTGAAATTATGAAATGGGCTTTGTTAAGTGACTTGACTGTTTATTCTTGTTATACTTTAAATTGTTATATTCTGATTAATGAGGATTCAATGAGTAACTCATTGGAATGGATTGTTGAGATATATGGCCATATGTGGAACTTGAGCAGTAACTGCCTTCTTATGAATTATTGGACTCATGGTATGCCTTGGGCTCCATGAGATGCTTCATGGTTTCCTACACTATAGTTTAAAGGTACTATAGGGGGTGTGCACATCTTTTAGGGCCTGGAGTGCGTTTGGGAAAGGTTGGATCGCCTTAAAGATCGGGATTCGTCCCTTGAACCGATTAAAGGTTGGATTGCCTTAAAGATCGGGATTCGTCCCTTGAACTGGTTTGGATAGAAATGGAGGAGTTGAATGGATAATCAATTAAATGAATTGGATTATATCCTATCTAAGCATACTTGGACACCATGTTGTTATTACTTGAGTATTTGGGTTGTTAATTATCCTACTTGATATATATTGGTTGGTTATGAACTAAATATATCTGATGGCTTATTGATGTACTCAAACTGTTATTGTTAATACTTGAATTATCATGATAAGTACTTGGTCTATCTGAATATTACTTGAGCTATTAAATGATTAAGAGTGGCTATGATCAGTGGCTATTTTGATATACTACTTCTTTTGATGGTAGCTTTGATTTTACTCAGCGTTGCTGATTTTTGGCATTATGCCCTATGGTCCCTTCTCTGTGATTGTTTGAATGACCACAGATACAGGAAATGAAGATGACTTAAAGGAGCTCTAGAGTGTGGGCTAAGGGATTAGAGACTTTCACCCAGTCTTCTGGAGTTTTGGTTTTATGTTTTAAAGTCAGTTTGTAAACTTTGTTAAAATTTGGATATGTAAGTTATTAAGCCTTAGCGTTCACAGAAGTTGTGAACGTGGCGGTAGCGCCCCGCTAGTTTAATGCTTCCGCTACTACCACTTGTATATGTTTAATATGATAAGAAGATATAGGAATTTTGGGGCGTTACAATATTTTTGTTAAAAATCATTTCTGTTTGTTTGTTTTTTATATTGTATATGTTTATGTGTTATTTTAAAATTAAGATATATAATAAATTAAAAACCTCTTGGTATCATGTCTTACTTTTTTAGAATATAACAGTTTGAATATTACAATAACTTTGATATTCTATATTTTATAAATGATGAACTACTACTAAATTAAATTCCAGTTATTACTAATTTTTTTATGAATACTTTATATTACAATATCTTGTAATTTAATACACTTAAATATAGTTCAATTATAAAAGTGTACTATATATTTTGAGCATATGATATTGATTTTCAGACATTTTTATTTAGTGCTATATATAAACTAAATCGGTTGTTAAAATAAAATTACAAAAAAAATAAAAATAAAAAAGTAGTATTTCATTGACATTATATCACCTCTTTTTTCTTATAGGAAAATGGTCAAAACAAATATATAATTTTTTCTATACACTTTTTCCTTCCAGGTCTAGTTAACTCAGCCAGATTATTCTTTATACTTTTTACATATTTCAGATTTTGACAATGTATCATTTTTGTCATCAATTTCAATGTTAACTCTATCTAGAAATTATACTTTATATCATCAGTATTGTATGTGTTGATGAAATGTTGGCACATAAGGGATAATTGACTGAGAATCTTATGAGCAAGTAGCTTAGAAAGTTCTTCATAAAACGTATTATTGCACGTTTGTGCATGACGGTGATCTTATTTATTTTGCATTAAAACTAACAAAAAACATTAAGTTACACTTTGAAAAAGAAATTAAATGGAAGTGGTAGAAGAGGAAAGAGACATGTCCGAAAAATCACAAGGGGAAATCTGATTAGAAGAGCACTAAAGAAACTTTTTTTGAAGATGCTTAGACAGTTAGATGTTCTAATAGTTCGTAACATGCACATGTAAAGTGATGTTGAAACTATGCATCTATTGATTGTGAAAGATTGAAACGCATGAATTATTTTGACAGTTAAACAACTTGTATTGCTTGGTGAAGAACAAAACTTCATCTAGCTACTTCTATTATAAAACATGTAATTACTGTGTATCTATATGCAACTGTATTATTGTAATTTTTTTATGTTTTCTCATTAAACTATGACTCCTTACAACAAATTGCCCACATATTGACTAAAAAATCAAATCATTACAAAGATTGATTTCAAAAATGAAATGTTTCATGTCACTTGTATTTCATTAACCTGTCACATTTATTTTGTTAACCTGACACCTCTAATTCTTCAACCTCTCACTTGTATTATGTTAACCTATTACTTGTAGTTCGTTAACATGTAACTTGTAATTTGTTAACTTGTCACTTGTATTTTGTTAACCTGTCACTTGTATTTCGTTGACCTATCACTTGTATTTCGTTAACCTGTCACTTGTATTTCGTTAACCTGTCACTTGTATTTTGTTAACTTGTCACTTGTATTTCGTTGACCTATCACTTGTATTTCATTAACCTATCACTTGTATTTTGTTAACTTGTTACTTGCAATTGGTTAACCTGTCACTTGTATTTTGTTAACCTGTCACTTGTATTTTATTAACCTGTCACTTGTATTTCGTTAATTTGTCACTTGTATTTGGTTAACCTGTCAATTGTATTTCGTTAACCTGTCACTTGTAATTTGTTAACCTGACATTTGTATTTCGCTAACCTGTCACTTGTATTTTGTTAACTTGTCACTTGTATTTCGTTGACCTATCACCTGTCAAGCGTATCTAAAAAATCTACTCAACCTAACTGGCAGGCTCTAATTTTTTATAAGGTAAAGTTTATTGATTATAAATTTGTTATTTTATTTAATACCTACTCACTATAGGAAAGATTACCCTACACCACAAACCCACCCAAAAAACCACCATAGGAAAGCTAAAAAAACGTCGAAGGCTTATTGTCGAGTCAGTTGCGACATTATAAAGTATAGACTAGTTAAACAAGACTACAATACACCACAAACCCACCACAAAAACCATCCTAGGAAATCTTAAAACGTCGAAGGCTTATTGTCAAGTCAGTTTGACATTATAAAGTATAGACTTAGTTAAAAAAGATTACCTACACCACAAACTCACCCCAAAACCGCCCTAAAAAATTGTCGAGTCAGTGTTTAATATATTTTAATTTTGATACATAAATTTTTTAATTTTTAATTTTGTAAGAAGTTTTTTTTTAATTCTTATTTAATATATTTAATGTATGATAGAATATTACTATCAATCTACATTATATTACACGTACAACTAAATATAGACCAAATATTTTTAAGTGAGCTATATAGTTAAATAATACTAAAATATTACCAATATTCAAATAAAAATATGTTTAAAAAATGGTTTAATAAAATAGAAGACGTTTTGGGTAGAATGACATAAAACGGTCACTTTTACTTCCCTTTAATTAATTTGCATGGAAATAAAAAAAAAACGATTTGAGGAAGGCGAGAGTCCACTGACAAATAATAGTAACTGTAATTGTTTCCAGAGCATTTTCTATTTTGCAGCACTCCTGCAGCTGCATACTTGCAGCACATGACCCACTTCCTTGTCTGGTTCGCTCCGTAAAAAGGTACAACTGCCTCCGACATCCGCTGTTTCCCCGTACGCCGTTCAAGGACAAAAGTAATCTTTTCATCTACTCCCTCGTTGACTGTCCTGTTTGTTTTATGGCATATTTTTATTTCAATATAAAAAATATAGATAAAATAATTTTATAAAACTAAATTTTGTAACATATAGTTTATCATGTAAGGAATCATATGCAAAATTTAAATTTTTAAAATTAATTTATCTTATATGTTAAAAATTGAAGTCAAACGACATGTCCAAATAGTAAACAGAACGGTCAATTCAGGACGGAGGGAGTATTTTCCTTTTTAATACTACCTCCGTCCCGTCATATGTGTGCTATTTGTTTTTTGGCACGTTTTTCCACCTCAATATTAAACATATAAGGTAAAATAATTTTATAAAACTAAATTTTGTATTATATAGTTTATCATGTAAGGAATCATATGTAAAACTTAATTTTCAAAATTAATTTATCTTATATGTTAAAAATTGAAGTCAAACAACATGTCCAAATAGTAAATAGGACGGTGAAGGGTGACGAGGGAGTACTCCTCTGCAGATTTAGTACCTTTTTACCTCAGTTGCAGGGAAATACTCCTCTGAAGATAAGGTAGTATACCTTTTTACCTCAGTTGCAGGGATTCAGAAACATCCAGCGATTTTACTAGTGCTGATCAGAGTTATCTCTGCCTTAGGCTCGTGCGCCTCGACGGTATACACATCCCCAGAACTCTATTTTTAGTTCTGGTTTGGGAAACAGCTAGCCTTGGTAATGCATGACAAACTCGTTCGTATCGAATACCTTTAAAACCCAAGCACACACCCCAATCAAATTGCGGCTGTGAAAAGGACAATTGTGGATATTAGCAAGGCAAGATTCGAGTCACAACGACCCAATTTCTTTTTTTTGATATCCGAAATGTTTCTTTCTGAAGCAGCCGGATCAGGGTACAATCTTACATATTCGAGTCGCAAGAATTGTTGAGGGCTAAGGGCGGGGGCTGAGGCTGAGGGCAATGCAGGGGGCTGATCAATGATGGATCGTCGGCATGAGATTTTAATGATGCGATGCTGATG
>JAIOTZ010001044.1:0-40280 GCA_023374045.1 Limonium bicolor
TAAAGCCACGAAAATAACGAATAACACATTTATAGCAGACACCAGCATTCAACGGCAACATTTCAACCGCTTACCTTCAATTCGCTAGCGAGAAGAAGAAGCTGAAGTCGCCGACCCCATCAGACGGTGAGGAGAAGGTGCAGTTGGCTGAGGAAGAAGGTGCGGTTGGCTGAGGAAGAAGATGCAGTTGGCTGAGGAAGAAGGTGCAGTCGCTGAGGAAGAAGGTGAGGAGAAGAGGAGAACTGAAGTCGCGTGCGGTGCGGCTGCGGTAGAACGACTTTTTTTTTTTTTTTTTTCTGGAATAGAAGGAGAAGAAGGTTAGTAGTATTAGGTTTTAATCTCAACCATTGATTAAATGGTTGTAGATCTAACGAATGTTATTAAAGCCTTTATGGTAAAGGCATTATAAAGTCCTTTTTGGGATCCACACCCAGACGAACATAATAGTAGCTCATTTTTAAAGATTAAATAAATATCCTTTTTATTTATCTATTCTTAAGGTGACACGGTGATTAAAAAAAAGTAAGGTGACACTAATAAACCTCTTTAGTAACTAGTGGCGTGACTATGAACCGCATTGACCACTGACCTCTTTAACGTGTTGCATTTAACATCTTGGCTACACTAGTAGTATAGGGGACAAAATCTTGGCTGCAGGTGACTGTAGCCACCAGTGGCTACATCTGAGGATATATTTGTCAATTTATTGTATTTATTTATCAATTACAAATGATGGAAGGACACTGGAGAGAGAAAAACAAAAGACAAAAAATAAAAGAATCGCGCGTAACAATTCACGATTCACGCGATTCACTTACGGGACTTTGCATTGTTTTTAGAAATTTTTTATTTTTTTCTTTATTTTTTTATCAAAATAACAATAACATGGTTATAACTTTTAATATACAATTCCAAAAAGGAAAATATATATATTATTGTTCATCTAAATTTTAGCTCTTCAAAATAACACCAGTCACAATAGGGAAATATGAATACGCTTTGACTAATGAGGCATGTATTTTTTTTAGGCATTTCACAATTCAATACGGGGGGATATGGTTATGGCTATGTTGCACTTTTAGTTTCCGACAAACTAATAAAATTCTTAATATCTAATTCCAATTTTGTTATTTTCCCTTTTTACAAATCTAAACCCCTTTCTCTTTCTCCCTCCTTCCCTCGGTCTCATGCTTTCTCTAACGCAACCGAAACCCTAGCTCTCTCCCATTTTCGCTCGACGAATCGGCTCAAATAATAGGAGATCTACCGGGCTTTCCACCTAAAAACTTCGATTGAAGCCTTACATTTTCATTTGGTGCCCGCTGATCGCTTCAATTTTATAGTAGATCGTTCCATAGCCGATGACTCCAAATCTCATGGTAGCTCCATTCCTGCATTTGCCATTTCTTTTGCATGGTTACTTCAAGATTGAAGAATTATCCGGTTTGATGGGTTCCATGGTACTTCTATCGCTCTAGTGATTTTGGATCTTTGACTGTACAAGCTGAGCAGTGATTATCAAATGGTGATTTAAATGACTTTCCGAATGTTTTTTTTTTGGGAATATGTGGCTTGCAGATCTGAATAGATACTGCCATGTCTGTAGGGAGAGGAAGCTTGGGAGGCTGTCTATTTTCAGTTAATTAACTGCGATTGATGGAACATAGCGCAGAAGACTCTCATGGGCATGACACTGGCAACAGAACTAGATCGTTGGATCTTCAGACTTTGTACGATCATGAGAAAAGGCTGCCCACTGATCAAAAGAAGTCCCAAAAGAATCCTTTGAAAAGGAAGCATGTTATGGTTGAAGACATTATCCCTGCGAGGAAGAAGAGCAAAAAGGATGTCATGCTTAGCAGTTTAGCTTCTGTGAGAAAGGGCAAAAAGAATTCTCATGAAGTTTCAAAAGGTACAAGTTCTAGCTTTAGTGATTCAAACCAGATCAGGTCTGGCCGGGGTCAGAAAGCTGATAATGCTAATAACTGTGATGGGACTGCATCAAACACTGGTGGTGATGCTATCCGATTTCGTAAACCTAGGCGAGATTCAGGACAGAGAAAAAAGGTTGATCCGAACAGAGGTGTGCAACTGAAATTAGAGGGGACATCAAATGGTGATGTAAGTTCTGGCAACGTGGCAGTGATGGCCCAGACAAAAGATGGGTTGAATGGTCACTTGACACATGATGCTAATGTTAGTTTAGATGAGAAACGAAATGGGCACCCTGATATGAATGGTAACAATGCTGCATATTCCTTTGAACATGAGGACAATAAGTTGAAAGGGAAAAAGAATCTCAATGACAACAAAGGAAGCAGGTCAAGTGTGCTTAATTCTGTGCAGGAAATTGAGAAGGGTGACGGCATGCTGCCTTTAGAGAAGGGTGAGTCTTCCTCAAAGAAGGTCAAAAGAAATCTTAAGAGTAAGAAGGGGACTGACCTTGTTATACTGGATGGTGCAAAGCAGGATAATCTTGTATTACATAAGTCTGTCAGATCTGACAAAGTTTCTACTGCTGATGACGAGGAGAACCTTGAGGAAAATGCTGCCAGAATGCTTTCCTCACTCTTCATCCATGGCCATACTCATTTCTCTCCGCGCAGAAACAGTGATAAATCCCCTACTTCTTGCCAGGATGTTGCCAGTAGCGGATGTAATGCTCAGTCCGGGTCAGATACAGATGCAAATGATAGAGTCTTGAGGCCTCGAGGGCAGCATGGACAGAAAGGAACTGTCAGGAAAAGGCGTCATTTCTATGAAGTTTTTGCTAAGAATTTGGATCCATATTGGATGCTTCAACGCAAGACAAAAATATATTGGCCTTTGGACCAGATATGGTATTATGGGAAGATACTTGGTTATGACCCTGACAATAATCTTCACCACATCAGATATGATGACCAAGAAGAGGAATGGATTGACCTCTGCAATGAGAAAGTCAAATTGTTGCTGTTCCCGAGTGAACTTCCCTATGGCTGTGGGAGGAGGAGATCTGTAAGGGAGGATAAGCATGCTGTGAAAAGAAAACCTAACGTGGCCTCACAGGATGGTCACCAGAATAAAGAATCTGAGCCAATCATTTCTTGGTTGGGAAAATCGACTCATAGGACTAAGTCTCCCCCATCTGGCTCGAGGAAGAAACAAAAAATGTCTAACAATTCTGACGAGGGGCTTTCTTCATCATCTTCGCTTACCAAAAATGATAACCCGAAAAGCTTAGATATTGAAACCTCCCAGAAGGGTATGGTTGAATGCTTCAGAGACTCAACTTTGCAAGGAACATCTACAACTGTTCTAGATGGGTGCGGGCCGTCAGCGCCAGAAAGAAGTTGTAAGCCTCCTATTGTATATGTTAGGAGGCGATTTCGCAGTAAAACGCAAGGAGTTGGGGAGGAAGCTGATTGCAGATTTTGTCTTTCACCTGAGGAGAATCCTAGATTAGTTGGTTCATTGTGTTGCCATTTCGACCTATCAGATCCTAAGCTATGGTCTTCTTCTGCAAATGGGTTTTGTCATGATGGACCTTCTGGGTCTACTGATGATTTGTTGGTGTTAAGCCTTCCTATAGTCAAGAAGGCAGTTAGATACGAATTGGCATGTCCAATACCTCTGGTGCCGTACTATTCATTTGGACTGGAGAACCTGTCATTGTTTCATGCTGCACAGATGCTTCTGCATGGGACTTTGATATCTTTATGGCCAAACATCCATCTGAAGATGCTTTTTGTTGATTCCAGTTATGGATTGAGTTTTCTCCTGTTTGAAGGTTGCTTAAAGAAGGCCATCTTCTTTTTGTTTCTTATTTTAAATGTATTTCATGAACCTCTTCAAGAACAGAAGCTTGTTGACGATCAACTTCCTAGAACTTCAATCTGCTTTCAGCTCTCTCTCTTGGGGAATTTTAGAAAGCGGGTGGTATGTGCGTTGTGCAATTTCAGTGACGTAGGAATTTACAAATGGAATTACGTGGTCCGCAGGCTTAAGAAAGAATGTTTGCTTGTCAGACAGCTACCTCCTTCCGAATGTACATATGAGAACATCAGGGCACTTGAGTATGGTTTTGGTCCTTTTCCCATGGTGTCTGTATTACAGGACCCTTCTTCATTACTGGTAACCTCTCTTTCTCTTCTCCCTGTCTCTATTTCAAATTAGAGGTGATCAAATGCTTAATTGCACATAAATATGCGGACTGGTGCTTTTATGCTTTCACTAATGTAAACTTATGGAGAAACTCTGATGCCTGATCATTCATTTTTCATATTTGTTGGGTAGTTTGTAAATCTTGAAATTGATTTATAATTAATGTCAGCAGCCAGCTGGTCAAGCAAATACTCCCTATTGGTCTCTGGATAGTTCGAGCAAATCACATATTAGAATCCCATTTCCTGGTTTTTCATATATTAGTAGTACCCTTTCCTGTGTCTGGCCACCATTCTCTCTCTTTCCATTAAAATTTTCTCCACAGGATTGACTCACTAGAAAATTGCAGTTACATGTATTCCTAGTTGGAACATGGAATTTTGTGTTTAAGTTGAAGTGCTGATCAAGTATTGAAGTACTTTCAATTGAGTCAACTTGAGTAGTAAACGTGGAATTTTGTGTTTATCTTGAAGCACCAGTTGTGCCGTAATTTAGTTTCATAGGGGGAGTGGTTCCACAAATGGATAATTAACTTTTTACTTAATCCAATATTATGGGGAAAAAGGCTGGTTCATTTCTGTTGTGCTTACAGACATTTATTTTGTATCCCGTGAGTTAAACGGTTTCTCCGTGCTTAAGTCTAAAAAAAAATTCATGTGTGAAAGACCTTTATTTAAATACCTAGTTCATGCCATACCTAGACAGTTCTGTTCATCTCAGTGACTATAAAATAATATCTATAATCTTTTGTTCAATACTTCTAGTCCTCATCTTCTAGACAGTACTCCCTCCAATTCAAAAAGCAAGTTTTTGTAGCCTAAAATTATTTTCTAAATGATAGTCTTCCTATCTTTTTTCTTTCTTTTTTTTTGCCATAATACCCTATATATTAGTTACTTAAGAATTTTTTTTAATTGATTATATTCTGCAAAGGAAAAAAGAAATGCATATCTTTTTTAGATTTTACGGTAGTAATTTAAAAGTTTTTTTTTTTGTAAATGAAACTAATGGCTTATAATTTGTTTGTAATTTTGAAGAGGATATTAACTGTGGATCTAATTTAAAATAGGATAGTATTCAAATAAAAAGATTTAAAATGAAATATTACAAAGCAAAATCTCAGTTGGTAATATGTTTCATCTAATTTTAATCCTATATTCCTTTAATAGCTTTTAATTATATGTACCACTGGTAATTTGGGTCATTTTTAATTTTCTTAGTTTGAAGAGAAATAGCTAAATAAACTAGCTTTTTGAATGGAGGGAGTAGTTAATTCTCATTGTATGATGAGTTTTTTTTCCTGACCTCCCTTGTGTGCACCTTTATTTTCTTGGGCTAACGAAAAGATAGTGGTCACGTACTCTCTTGCTGCCGTGTATGTAATTTTATCTTTTTGTTCTGGTTACTTAACTTGCCAAAAAGTACTCTAGTATCAATGTGTGTTCAAGTCGGTTGAAGCACAGTTGTGAGGAGCTGGCTTAGTGATATAACTTTTAGTTTAGCTCCATCCAGTCACCAAATGGACTAAGTATTTATAAAACAAGGGAAATTTGGCAAGATGCTACTCATGGTTTCAATATTTCACAATATACCCTTAAAATGTACCTGTAAACACATATTGAATAAGATATCAATCTTATAGGTTATGTGGACGCTACATAGCTTTTCAACCACTACTTTAAAGATATAGAGTTCATACCTCCGTCCCATATTGACCTTCTCGTTTGCTTTTTGGCACGTTTTTTCCACTTCAATATTAAACATGTAAGATAAAATAATTTTATAAAATAAATTTTTACAACATATAGTTTTTCATATAAGGATTCTATTGTAAAACTTAGATTTGTAAAATTATGTTATCTTATATGTTAAATATTGTGAATGAGAAGGTCAAAAGGGGCGGAGGGAGTAGAATTTAGTATTTTCGACTTGAAGTTTAAGAGTTTAAATTTTTATTTCTATAAATTTAGAAATACCATTTTAGTGTTTATGGACTCAAGGATGTGAGGATTTTTAGGTTTAGATCTTAGAATTTTGGATTTAGTGATAGAACCTGAGCTAGGGGCATTGTGGGAATGACGGTGGACTAAAAGGAAGGAACACTATGGTCAGCTGGCAGGAATATTTCCCTCAAGCAGTAGTAGTGTTAGAAAGTTGTTAAGCTGGCTAAACCCTATCCTTTCCCTTCTGGGTAGTATAAATAGTTAGTAGGACAGTAGGATAGGGCATCCACTTGTGGTTTTGGCAGGCTTTGCCTGATTTCTTTATTTGGCAGAGCATTGCTCTGAGTGTTCCCTCTTTTTATCAGATGTCCCCGAAGGGACCTCTGAGTGTTCCCTCTGTTCACTGTTCTATTGTTTTCTCTAAACATGTATGGAGTCTATTAACGTTGAGGTTGGAACTTTAATGAGCTTGTGAGTGATTCAAGGCTTATTCTCATCATTTGGTTAGTGACAGAAAGAGAAAATCACATTACATATAGTGGCATATTGTGAAATGTTGAAACCTCAATGACATCCTGCGGAATTTCCCTAAAATCAATGGGTTGTTTTGCTATATTTATCTTGGAAATATAAAGTGTACTGAGAATGCCCACAAGTGAGCTTGTAGTGTCTGACCCCGCAAAATACAATTTCTATGTTTTACTACTTTATCAATTATTCGGTGATTCACGGAAAGGTATTGTCTGTTATATCGTGTGACGTATTGGTTCCTTGCCTTGTTTCAGTGTCAGTATAGCGGTCTCATCTTAAAGCTTATCTTTTAAGGTGAACATTATGTATAACCTACTTGTCATATAGGTTACTCTTTTGGCGTATTTGTTTCTTACTGTCTGGGTGCAATGCTCATTCATACATTTGTTTCACTTTCTCTCTTTCTTACTCATCCGTTTCTTACATTGCTGACAGACTTGCTGTAATTAGGAGAGCGATTAATCAAAAAAACTGTAAAGCAGTCGTCTCTTTTGTCCAAACTTTAAACTGTGAAAGTTTTGCTCAGTGTCATTTAGTTAGGGGCTGGTGGTAGTATATTTGGTCAGTGCATTACAGTTTCCTTAACGCATAATCATCCATATGGTAAGCAGCTAGATGCATAAATTTCATGAAGTAAACGGGATATTTTACACTACTGAACAAACATACGCAGGTGTTTGGTTGTCCTTATACTATCCTACTCAGGATGATGTTGAGAATCTGCATGCTGGCTCCCCTCTCTGTTTAAGTTTTCCCTGTTGACATTAAATGGTATTCGTATTGAATTATTTCTTCCCCTGTATGTGTAGGGTTTTGACAGGAAAACCAAGCATTGGATCTCAGGCGATTCTGTTTTGTGGACTGATGCCAATGATATGTCTGTCAACCGTCCTTCCATTGCCGGCGAAGCTTCTTTTACTGATCTGCATCTGAAGCTGCTTTTGAAACAGAATGTTTCTCATGCCAGGGATAAGGATCGTGATTCAGATTCCTTTCACCTGCATTCAGAAACAAATAATATAGTAAAAAGGGTTGATAGTTCATTGGGTGAAACTGCGTCCAGTAGGAGTTTAAATGTACATAGGAGTAGTTTAGGTCAAATATCAAAGGACACTTCTGTAGTTGAACAATTCTCTTGTTCAGGTTTTGAAGCAAGAAATGATGACACATTCATTGGTTTTAGAACGCCCATATCTCAATGTCTTGCTGATGAAGTTTGCTTCAGGAGAAGGATGAGAACTGTAGCTGAAGCAGAGCAGTGTGGTTCATCATCAGAGACCTTGTATCCTGAAGGTCGCTTGTCTCCAGTTGAGAGCAAAACCAACTATGGTCCTGCGGATGAGGTCACTGTTGAAATACCACCTTTTGAATCTGCCGGAAATATAAAGGGTCGTCAGAATGGTACCAAGTCTTCCAGCATAGTTTGTGATGCGCTAGATACTCCTAGCCGCAGTCCAAACCCCTCAGATTTGGGGGGAATGTGGCATCAAAGTAGAGTTGAGAATGCTTTTTCTTTGTTGGGAAATCTATCTCCACTATCAGATGGAAGAACAGACCTCATTGCCAGTGGCCCAAAGAAGCCAAGGACACAAGTCTCCTATTCTATGCCTATTGAAGGTCATGAACATGCATCAAGACTTCGAACACCTAATACTGGAGGATTTTCTCATAAACGTATTAGAAGAGCCAGTGAGAAGAAAGTGGTACAATCAGATGTTTCCAAAACTTCTCAAAGGAATATGGAATTGTTCTGTGACGTCAATGTGCTGGTCATTGTTAGTGATCGAGGGTGGAGGGTAGTAGGAGCAAAAGTTGTGCTTGAGTTACTCAATCATGGTGAATGGAGGCTTGCTGTGAAAGTATCTGGCTCCACCAAGTATTCTTACAAAGCTCATCAGTTCTTACAGGCTGGTTCAACTAACCGTTACACTCATGCTATGATGTGGAAGGGGGGCAAAGATTGGATATTGGAGTTTGTGGACCGATCTCAATGGGCTCTGTTCAAAGAGATGCACGAAGAATGCTATAATCGCAATCTTCGTGTTGCTTCCGTGAAGAATATCCCCATCCCTGGTGTTCGTCTTATTGAAGAGAGTGATAATGGAGTAGAGGTGCAATTTGCAAGGCCTTTGTACAAATACTTTAGGCAGACACAAAATGATGTTGACTTTGCCATGGATCCATCAAATGTGCTGTATGACATGGATAGCGATGATGAGCGCTGGGTTGCTAAATCAGATCTAGAGATGTTGAAAAGGTGGCTTCATTGATCTTTCTGATGAGAAGTTTGAGAAGATAATGGATATGCTGGAGAAACTTGCATATGCCAGGCGTCAGGATAACTTCTCATGCAATGACCTGGAGGATTCAGCTGTTGGAGATGAATCTGCTGAAGAAATTAAACATGTTTACGAGTATTGGCGAGAGAAAAGGGAGAAAAAAGGAATGCCTTTGATTCGGCATCTTCAGGTTATCTTGCTGTCTGAAACTTTTAATCCTCCTTTATATCTTTGTCATTACCCTTTTCCACTTAATTATGCTGTTCATCCCCAAAAGTGATGCCGATTTGGAAAATGTAGATCTGATTGATAAAACTAAGAATATGAGATTTTGTTACAGTTTAGAGAGTTTTTATATCTCATATATTTGGTGTGTTGCCTTTCCCGGGTTCTGTAAAAGGAGGATCCTGACATAATGGTTGCCAAGCCTGATGGCCAGTAACTGTTCCTATGTTATTTCTGTCATGCCTCCAAACGTATATGTTGGTTGGGGGGGGGGGGGGGGGGTGTCCTTTCATTTATGCACCTGGTATGTATGCTTTTACACTCTGCATAGGTGGTATAAGGTTTATTCTGTCACTAAGAAGCATGCAGATGACATTTCTTAGGGCCTACCTTTTACTTTCATTATCTATCATCACATGCATTTATTAGCACTAATTGATTGCCGATTGTGATTGATGTAGCCCCCTCTGTGGCAGAAGTACCAGCAGCAAGTAAAAGAGTGGGAGCTGGCAACCGGTGGCCATCATAAGGGAGCTACTTGCGTTGAGAAACCCCCAATGTATGCTTTCTGTATGAAACCAAGGGGATTGGAAGTTCTTAACAGAGGCTCAAAGCACAGATCACATAAGAAGCTCTCTATTTCGGGACACCACAATATTGGTCTTGGTGACTCAGAGGGTTATCCATGTTTTGGTAAATTTTCATCCATCCTTTTACCTCAACTTTATTGAATTGTACTCGGGCATTCATTCACGGTTGCTTATTGTAAATTCTACCTAATCAGGGGGGAGAAGGTTTTATGGATACGCTTTTGGTGAAGAAAAGATTCATCATGCTGGATACCCCCACCATGGGTCTTCAGATTCCTCTCCATTACTACAACCTTCAACAAAGATGATATCTCCAAGGGAGGTGGGGAGCCTGGGATATTTCTCATTGCACAGTGATGCATATGAGAGGAATTTCCCGCATCCTCAAATCCCCACAGTTAAATCCAAAAGGATCGGCTCCTTCCTTTCACCTGTGGACCAGCAACAAGTCTTTCCTTCTCATTTCCCAAACATCATGGGACGTCGAAGTGGGTGGAACTCGGAGTTACAACCGGAATGGGTTTCTCAGAGGTATTGTCACCATACCGATGGACCAAGGAAGATTGACTTTGAGCAGTTGGATACGTCAGAACTTGATGATTACCAGCTAAAAGAGGCAATTAGTGCAGCTCAGCATACTGTCAACATTTCCAAGATGAAGAGAGAACGTGCGTTGAGATTGCTTTATAAGGCGGATTTGGCAATCCACAAGGCTGTGGTGGCTCTTATGACAGCTGAAGCGACCAAGGCAGCTGCTGGTGGTGCTTCTTCTTCGTCATCTTCCTCCTCTTCTACTTCCTCCATGGAGGGGTCAAACAGTAATGCCTGCTCAGAGGGACAGCGATTATTATGTCTGCCGCCGGGGTTTTCGCCTACAGATAAACCCTAATTAACCCTCTCTGAGCCTTTTGACCAGCACTAATCTACCAGGACGGAGATGGTATGAACTTTTGTTGATGTTTCTGAAACCAGCTGGTCCCTTTTGTTTTGGTAGATAGATATCATTGATTGCTTCTTTCATCCCCCCTTCAGTTCTGTAAATGTGAAAGTGAAGAAAAAAATTGACATGACATTTAGCATTGAAGGATACATTAGGCTTAGATCACAGACATAGGCTGCTTGCTCCTTCTGGCTACCAAAATTGATGAGATATCTTCATCTTCAGGCTCTCAAGGAAGTCTCAAGTGCATTCATACTGATTCGATTTGCAGTTCCGACTCTCTCTTATCTTTAGCGAACTGCGAAGACAAGGATGGTGCTAGGGGTGTCTGTTGTTCGCCGGTGCATGGAAAAAGAAAAAAAACTAGGTTGCAGTTGTACAGAGTTCATTCTCCTGGTAGACTTGTTTTGCATTTATCTGCTTAGCTTCTGTGTTCCGTCATTTGGTAGGAGCAATTATTCTCTGCAAATAATTAGATTGACCTTTTTTCTATGGGATGGGTGTGGAGATCGTCGATTTAATTTGAAATCCTTTTCAAAAACCCATCCTTAGCTTCGCTATTATTATATATTGACTTTGATGCTTCTGTATAAAAAAAAGCTCCGTGATGATGACAGAGGTAAAGAGAACATGTAAGTATTGAATTTTCAGATAGAGTTCCTTTCTTTGGGTTATACATGAGAAGCTGGTAACGCGCTTCCTTTTTGCTGTGCTTTTGCTCTATTGCCTTGGCGAATCTGTATTGTTGTGTTTTCTTTTTTATCCCCTCCCCTTCTTATTGCTTCTTGGCTTTCGTTTGCTTTTTGGTTGATCTGAAACTTCAGGCTGGTTTATCAAACTGGGATTGTTCTTCGGGAACTGTCTGGTTAGGCTTGCAATGCCTCAGTCGGTGAGGTGAGAGCTACATACATTACCTGATAAATCTAAAAATAATATGAAATTGCAAAATTATGTTTTAATTCAACTGTTAGAACTTAGATCTCAGTGAAAAAAATCATGCATGCATCCATATTTTTTAATTTTTTTATCTGTTATGAATTGACCGTCTCGTTTAAATCATCGATATACCCGAATAAAACATCATTCATTAGATTACAAAAAGTCGCTGGAGCGTTACATAACCCGAAAGGCATCACTAAAAATTCAAAGGAATCATAACGAGTTACACAAGTTGTCTTTCCCTCATCTGCTTCCGTTATCCGGACCTGCCAGTAGCCCGAGCGTAAATCTAGCTTGGTGAAGAATGTGGCCTTAGAGAGATGGTCGAACAGGCCATCCTGACGAGGAATCGGGTACTTGTTCTTCACCGTCACCTTATTCAGTGCTCGATAGTCAATACACAGCCGCAAAGACCCATCTGCTTTCTTCTGGAATAGGACTGGCGCTCCATAAGGTGCTCGAGAAGGACGTATCTTCCCCGTTTCCAGGAGCTCAGTCAACTGAGTTCTCAATTCATTCAGCTCCATCGGCGACATACGATAAGGAGCCTGGGCAGGGGGCACTGCACCAGGAACCAGCTCGATGCGATGGTCGATGGGACGACGTGGGGGTAGTCCCGGAGGCAACTCTGGGGGCATCAGGTCCACATTCTCAGAGAGCAAGTCCTGCATTTCTGCTGGAATGGCTTCCACAACTGAAGGTTTCTCCTGCCGCACCACGGCGAGAATCGCCAAACACCTTCTATCTTTAGCTCCAGAACTGGGCAAGTCCCCAAAACCTTTTGGGCAGCTTCGTGAGGGAGTACTTACAGCTGGGACAGCATCAACAAAACAAGGGCAACACTCATCAGCCACCAAAATGCCTCGGGGGTGCACCCTCGGCTCGGCCTTGGCCGCATCTATGAACGGGCTTCCCAAAATCATTGGGAAGTCGGGCATATCCATCACATCAAAATTCTGATCCCCGAACCATTTTCCCACTTCTATGTACACTCTGCAGCTACCGTGAACAACCATTACTCCACGATTTGCCGATGTTGCTGCAGACTGGTTTGGGGTCAGCAAAAGTCCCAGCGCCTTGCAGGCGCCGAGATCTAGATAGTTCTCGGTGGCTCCTGTGTCAACCATAGCAGTAATAAAATGCTTTCGGTTAACCCTCACAGAAATGTAGAGCAAACGAGGATGTAGGCTAGAAGCAGGAAGCTCTAAGCCACATACCTTCAACGGAGCCAAAATCGACCCCGCGAATTTCATGGGCATCAAATCAGTTGACTTCGGTTGTAGCTCCGTCTGAACTCCCTCAACCAATGGGCCAGAGAGTGTAGCCGCAGCCACACTCGCCTTTTTCGGGCACACGGTCGCATAGTGGTTTCCACCACAGAAGAAACAAGCTATTCTTCCCTTTTTCCCTTTCGGCTTGGAGGCCTTCACCCCAGAGGGACTAGGGTTCGAGGCAACCTGGTTTCACGCAGAGGGGAAGGAGCAACATTAGATACAAGAGGAATAGGAAGACAAGAAACAAAGGGAATATAGACCACGAGTGTAGAAGTTACCCACTTCTTCAGAGGACTTCTTCCCAAAGTTCTTTCGCTTCCGCTTCCTTCCTGGCTTGGTGGGGCCATCTTTCTGGCTAGGCACATTCACCTTGCTAGCAGGTGACTCCACCCTAAAGTCGTTCAATCCCTCCGCAGCCAGGATAGCTTGCTGGACGGTGGTCACCGACTTTCTTCGGAGTTCATTCTGGACCCACAACTTCAGTCCTCGTTGGAAATGATAGACCCTACATTTCTCGTGCATATCGGGTAAGTCGCTCATGATTGAGTTGAACTCCGCAATATAGTCACGAATGGACCCCGTCTGCGTTAGAGCCATAAGACGGTTTCGAGCTCGCCAATCAGTATCTTGCGGAAAGAATTGAGCCTTGAGGGCCTCCTTGAGTTCACCCCAAGTACTCTGACAGGCAAGCCATTCGCGCGATCATGATCAAGTTTTGTCCTCAACCATTTCTTCGCGTGACCGTCAATATAAGTCTTTGCGACGGTGAACTTTCGATCCTCAGGAGTTGCCTTTGCCTCAAACCATTCCTCCATGTCATAGAGGAAGTTCTCCAACAGCTCAGAATCTCGGTCACCCAGATACGGCGTTGGATTGCGAATCTCACCCTTCCCAGGAGCTCCCAAGTGCTTATGGAGCAAAGCTTTAAGCTCAAGGTTCTCCCTTTCCAACCGCTCTTGACGAGACGCCTCTTCCTGCCGGACTGGATCTAGTTCAGGATTTACTCCGCTAGGGCCTTCTTGAGTAGAAGTAACCCTCCGAGACACATCTTGACTCGATTCCATTCGACGTATCGAGTCACCTAGGGCCATGATCAAACCCTCCATCCTAGAAGCCCCCGCCGTCAAGCTCTCAAGAGAGCCCAAAACATTGGTGTTCGCCTCTAGAGACTGGGGATCACGACCATGAATCCCGGGAACTCGCTTCACTAGGTCCATGTCATTAGCAAGAGCAGCGGTCTGAGAATTAGCCTTACTTCCAGTGGCCATCTTCTTGTGCAGATTGAGTCAATGTGGGTACCAACTCTTCACGGAGTCACTTCGGCACTCACACGTTGGGTGAACAGTCAAAAGTCAAACCTGCACAAGTAATGAAAATGACCCTTAGCTCTGATACCAAAATTGTAATGCGCAACCTTTAAAATGGAAAATTTTCTCGCGATAAGACATCACAAGACAAACATTCCACTGATCACACAAACACGCAAGCACATAGACAAGCATTCACAAGAACACAAGCAAGCAAGCATGCAAGTTGACAAGGTTAACATCACCGGCGTCGGGCACAAGGCCCGACCAGCCTTAACAATGCCTATCCCGGGCAGGGCAAGGCCCGTGCCTCAAGACAGCCACCACCATAGCCAGACAGGGACTAGGAGTGGACTTTAACCACCCAACGACGAGCTCTCAACACCGACTCACTTATCCCGACACTAGGCTTCGGGACTAGTGGGGCTGGGTCCCGATTGTTTAATCAACACCGTCCCTAGGACCCAGGCCCAGGTCCAAAGGCATCAACTCCCAAGCAGCCGTCCAACAATAGAATCCAACACCAAGCTAGATCCATGGTAACTCAAACTCCAAGGAGTGAGCTGACCCAAAGCCAGCCACAAAGGGGGAACCCCGGACCGTCAATGGAGCGTTCCAACGTGGGCAACGTTGAACACTCGTCTCCTCCCTAATCCAAACCGTCCCTGTCTTAACCCCATATCGGGTCTCTTAGGCGCGTCGCCCATCGCGCCATAAGTATAAGGGACAGGGCGCCAACAAGATGCCATGCAAGTTGTCAGCTGCACCTCATGATCGCAATATCTGTCGTTAACGCCACAGGCTATTGACAAGTGCTCCTAGCCCCAAGCCTTACGGCCTGGGTCTAGGTCTTTGCTGAAATGCTTCGTCCGACAAGAGCCCCTCGTCCTCAGCATACCTGCAAGAGAACCCAAAGGCGTAATACATGGGTGACTGAAGTCATTGCAACATTGGGACAGCTGAATAGAATGTGGCTACTTCTTTTATTCATTAAGTAACTTGATTACATTCGGTATCATTACATCCAGTACAAATGACCCCCAACTCAAGCTACATTACAAAATGGGGCATGACAAACCTCCCCCACCTATTCCTTTGCCGTCCCCGGCAAAGCGTCTAGGTACATTTTTGTCTTATCCTGAAATTGCCACAAATCTTTCTGCTTTCTCTTTTCAAGTTGCATCTTCCCTAGCTTCGCCCTTCCAATGGACCAGGAATTCCATTGAACGATTCGATCTCCATCCCCGCATCCGATGATCAAGGATTTCATCTACGTCCTTCGTGTATTCCATCACCACGGCAGGTGGGGCTCTAGCTCTTTCCACATGGACCTTTTCGACATCCGCAACGAATGGCTTCAGGTAACTCACATGGAAAGTCGGGTGAGCTTTCAGTCTTTCGGGGAGTTCTAACCGGTAGGCGGAGTTACCCACTCGGCGGATCACCTCGAATGGTCCATCAAAGCGCTGGACCAAACCCCTGTGTCTAGGACGCTTGATCTGCTTCAGAATCTGAGGCGTCAATTTCAGCATCACTTTGTCACCAACTTTGAACTCAAGCGGACGCCGCTTTTGGTCCGCAAACCTCTTCATTTGGTTCCTAGCTAGCTCCAAGCTTTCTCTTGCTGCCTTCAGCATTGCTTGACGATCGTGTACGAACCGGTAGGCCGCTGGACATTCACCCGTGGCCGCCTGTTTCGCAACTTCGGCCGGGGTCAAGGGCTGCCAACCCATGACCAACTCAAAGGGGCTTTGCTCAGTAGCCGAACTTTTGTGCAGGTTATAGCACATTTGCGCGGTATCAAGCAAATGAATCCAGTTCTTTTGGGAACCTGTGACGTAATGCCTAAGGTATTCCTCCAAGAGTGCATTCACCCTCTCAGTTTGGCCATCCGTCTGTGGATGATTCGCAGTAGAGAACTTTAGCTCAGAGCCCATGAGGCCGAACAACGTCACCCAAAACCGTCCCGTGAATCTCGTATTGCGATCACTTATCACATCACGGGGGAGTCCAAAGTACTTAACGACATGGGCATGGAACAACCTTGCTGTCAACGGCCCTAGGTGACTCGATACGTCGAATGGAATCGAGTCAAGATGTGTCTCGGAGGGTTACTTTTACTCAAGAAGGCCCTAGCGGAGTAAATCCTGAACTAGATCCAGTCCGGCAGGAAGAGGCGTCTCGTCAAGAGCGGTTGGAAAGGGAGAACCTTGAGCTTAAAGCTTTGCTCCATAAGCACTTGGGAGCTCCTAGGAAGGGTGAGATTCGCAATTCAACGCCGTATCTGGGTGACCGAGATTCTGAGCTGTTGGAGAACTTCCTCTATGACATGGAGGAATGGTTTGAGGCAAAGGCAACTCCTGAGGATCGGAAGTTCACTGTCGCAAAGACTTATATTGACGGTCACGCGAAGAAATGGTTGAGGACAAAACTTGATCATGATCGCGCGAATGGCTTGCCTGTCATGAGTACTTGGGGTGAACTCAAGGAGGCCCTCAAGGCTCAATTCTTTCGCAAGATACTGATTGGCGAGCTCGAAACCGTCTTATGACTCTAACGCAGACGGGGCCATTCGTGACTATATTGCGGAGTTCAACTCAATCATGAGCGACTTACCCGATATGCACGAGAAATGTAGGGTCTATCATTTCCAACGAGGACTGAAGTTGTGGGTCCAGAATGAACTCCGAAGAAAGTCGGTGACCACCGTCCAGCAAGCTATCCTGGCTGCGGAGGGATTGAACGACTTTAGGGTGGAGTCACCTGCTAGCAAGGTGAATGTGCCTAGCCAGAAAGATGGCCCCGCCAAGCCTGGAAGGAAGCGGAAGCGAAAGAACTTTGGGAAGAGTCCTCTGAAGAAGTGGGTAACTCCTACACTCGTGGTCTATATTCCCTTTGTTCCTTGTCTTCCTATTCCTCTTGTATATAATGTTGCTCCTTACCCTCTGCGTGAAACCAGGTTGCCTCGAACCCTAGTCCCTCTGGGGTGAAGGCCTCCAAGCCGAAAGGGAAAAAGGGGAGAATAGCTTGTTTCTTCTGTGGTGGAAACCATTATGCGACCGTGTGCCCGAAAAAGGCGAGTGTAGCTCCGGCCACACTCTCTGGCCCATTGGTTGAGGGAGTTCAGACGGAGCTACAACAGAAGTCAACTGATTCGATGCCCATGAAATTCGCGGGGTCGATTTTGGCTCCGTCGAAGGTATGTGGCTTAGAGCTTCCTACTTCTAGCCTACATCCTCGTTTGCTCTACATTTCTGTGAGGGTTAACCGAAAGCATTTTATTACTGCTATGGTTGACACAGGAGCCACCGAGAACTATCTAGATCTCGGCGCCTGCAAGGCGCTGGGACTTTTGCTGACCCCAAACCAGTCTGCAGCAACATCGGCAAATCGTGGAGTAATGGTTGTTCACGGTAGCTGCAGAGTGTACATAGAAGTGGGAAAATGGTTCGGGGATCAGACTTTTAATGTGATGGATATGCCCGACTTCCAAATGATTTTGGGAAGCCCGTTCATAGATGCGGCCAAGGCCGAGCTGAGGGTGCGCCCCGAGGCATTTTGGTGGCTGATGAGCGTTGCCCTTGTTTTGTTGATGCTGTCCCAGCTGTGAGTACTCCCTCACTAAGCTGCCCAAAAGGTTTTGGGGACTTGCCCAGTTCTGGAGCTAAAGATAGAAGGTGTTTGGCGATTCTCGCCGTGGTGCGGCAGGAGAAACCTTCAGTTACGGAAGCCATTCCAGCAGAAATGCAAGACTTGCTCACTGAGAATGTGGACCTGATGCCCCAGAGTTGCCTCCGGGACTACCCCCACGTTCCCATCGACCATCGCATCGAGCTGGTTCCTGGTGCAGTGCCCCCCTGCCCAGGCTCGAATATGTATTTGCTTATACTTTATATAGGATAAATACTTTTCAACCATTACGTTTTTTACATGCTTTTTTACTTGATAAACTATATCTTATATTTAGTTTTATAGAATTGTTTTATCTTATATGTTTAATATTGAAATAAAAAATGTGTCATAAAACAAACAAGATGGTCAATTCAGGATAGAGAGTAGTTTAGAACAAAATTTGAATGTTAAAATGATTTTTTTGAGAAATTTAATGACTGCTTTAGTTCATTCATGAAATGTCCCTGAAAAAAGAAAAATGTCATGAAATGCTATTAACTTTTCACCAAAATTAATGAAATGTCACTATATGATCTTTTGTCCTGCAAAAAAGATTTTAATTCCTCTACCAGTAACTAATTACTTTGAATGTTCATAATATGTCATTACGTGTTAAAAAGATTTTTAAAAAAACTTTAAAGATTGTAGACAAATATAAAAACATTTTAAAATAACTTATAAAATAAAAATTATTTAAAATATCATCAAATATTCCAAACTTTAAAAACTCTTAGCAAAATTTATTATATCGTAAATTGAATATTTTTTTAAGGAAATAGGTCTAAAATTATTTGAAGAAATTGTTAATGTTTTTAAAAATATCAAAAATATTAATAACTAAATAATAATAAAAAAATTAAAATATTTTTTTTAAGTGCTAAAATACTAAACACATTGTTTGGGAAACTTCATATTACCGTATTTAAAAAAATTATTTCAATTAGCAAAAAAGGGAAGGCATTATTTTTCCATAATAAACTAATTTTCGCTTTTTTGTGTACTACTTATATAATATGTTTAAGGCGAAGCTACAATAAAAAAAGAAGTAAATTAAATTACCATATTCTTGTAAATTTTTTAATAATTATGGATTTATTCTATACTCTATATTCAGTTTTCAAAATTATTTCTTTTCATACCAATTCAATACGGGTACGCACGTGGTCTTTCCCTCATCTTCTTCTGCAATCCGGACTTGCCAATAGTCCGAGCGCAAGTCAAGCTTGGTGAAAAATGTGGCTTTCGAGAGACGGTCAAACAAGTCATCCTGACGCGGAATTGAATACTTGCTTCATTGTGACCTTATTCAGAGCCCAGTAGTCAATACACAACCACAAAGACCCATCAGCTGTTCTCTAGAATAGGTTCGGCGCTCCATAAGATACTCGAGACAGTCTAATTTCCCCGTTTCAAGAAGCTCAGTTAGCTGAGCTCTTAACTCTTTCAATTCCATTGGCGACATTCGGCAAAGGGCCTGGGCAGATGGCACCGCACCAGAAACTAACTCAATACGATGGTTAATGGGATGTCGAGGGGGTAGTCCCGCAGGCAACGTTGGGGGCATCAGGTCCATATTCTCAAGGAGTAAGTCTTGCATCTCCACTGACATGACTTTCGACACCCAAGGCTTCTCTTGCCGCACTACCGCGAGAATCGCCAAGTACCTTCTATCTCCCATACTCGTAACACCCCAACCGTTAATCTCGTCATTACCTCTTAATTTGACACAATTACTCTTACTCACGCAGCGGAACACTAACTACAACGAGGGGTGAAAACAACGCCGTTAGCCACCCATATGGCTAACCAGGCCTATCTCACAACAATCGGTCTGATGGACTGGATCAACCGAGTACTTCATACAAATACAATACTCATTTCACTTTACTATACCGAGTCTACAATATACGGATGCCGATAACATACTCGGACTTACACCTCATTTAAATGCATAAGTAATTACGATCTAACTACCCACGCTTCATAACTGTCCCCGTCCTATTCTCTCGAACGGTGGTCAGCTTCAAGTACCTGCACACTAAAAACGTTCCCCCTAGGGGGTCAGCTTACGCTGAATATGAAATTCGCATATACCGCGTGCTAACCGCGGTACGCCGACTACTTTGGGTCGGATATACATGGAGTTCATTTTAAGCAAACAACATGCATCATGGCAATAAATATATGTATATCACACAAGGAATCTCCATCCAATCACGGAACACGATTCCTAACTAACATAACAATGTTGTTAGTGGTAACTGGTTACTCTTAGGCATTGAGGGTTATTCCTCACTATGCCTTGTTTACTTATTCAATACCTCACCCGCTTCTGGGTTACTTATTCGTATACACACCCATTCTCTTGGGCTACTCATTCTTATACTTACCCATTTCTCTCGGGTTATTTATACTCATTATCTCACCCACACTCTTGGGTTATTCATACTCAAGCTCTTGTAGATTCTCGAGACACTACAGGTCTCCTACGTCACGCTTGTTACTCTTATACATACTTAAGCCAAAACTCATGGCTCTCTAGCATAGTCTTACTTCCCCGGTTTCGACCCTACTCTGGGTCTAGCATGGTGGGAAGGTTCAACTAGCTCACGGAATCTCTCTTAGTTCCTATCTCTTTTACTTAGGTCCGATACTCTGGACTACTCTCGTTCCCATACACTCTCTCTCGGAGTTATAATAATATCGGTATGTTAGTCTAGAAGCATCATTCTCGATGTTTCTAATGACTTTGGGAACTTTACTTAAATTCGGGTAATCTTAGGTTTAAGGGTTACCCTCACAATCATATGCTTATACATTAGGATATTTTCTTATACCGGGTAAAATCCTCATATAAGAGGTCGACCGTATCTCAAGGGAGTCACATAGTCCCTTAGGTCTCTTTTACCTTTCTTATATGTTTACATTATTGGACTAACTTCGATCCTCTCGATGGAGGTTCGTTTATCCCTCCACTCATATTTATTTCGTGGATTGTTGCAATAAGGTTTCCTAACCGTTATCGGGTATTTACTCAACCCGTACATCTCCTCACGTTCTAGGGAGTTCATATGTTTGCGTTATCGTTATTCTTTAATCGATAGCTTGTGTGTGTTTGCATGTTACCATTGTTCGTGAGACTACCCGATCTACGGGTTTCTAGTCAGTCACTACTCTCTATGAGTCGGTCTATGCACTATGTTAGACCACACCGGCATACAGTATGTTAGTTCATACAACATACCATAAAGCATACTTAATCAAACAAGGGTTATTTTCATGCTTTATCTTGATTAAGCGGACCGGCAAACAAACACACAAATCAGAGTAACTCGGTTAGCATACGGGGCATGAGAAAATCATACCTTTCACCGGGGTTTTTACTTTACCGTGGCATCTCACCATGCTCGGGTCACGCACGACTCTCTGATAATGTTTCAAACATTATTATTAATACTAAACTCATACGGTACATAATAAAATGCTATTCCCGTATTTACCCCGTTATCCATTAACTCGGTTTTACTCTTGTCAATTGAGTTCTCATTCTCAATCACTTCTAACACTTTAACACTTCCTAGGGCCTTTACATGTCACCAAACAAGGCCTTAACATCTTATAACATCATTAACATTCAAACCCCCATCATTTAAACCTTTAAAACACTCTGTAGGTTTCTCGGGGTGTCGTCCGGGACTTGGTCCTTACCCTAAGTCCCGGACCAATTGCAAACTTAACTCCGGGTGGAAATTACATGGTCCGGGACCTTGTCCTGGAGTATAGTCCCGGACAAAGCAGCACTTGCACTCTCGGCCTTAATTAGGGTGGTCCGGGACTTGTGTCCAAGGACAAGTCCCGGACCTGCTAAAACCTGCTCCAAACTTGATTTTTCCACTCCAAATCAATCCTTAAACCACCCTTAATCTTTCCATAAACTTTCCACAAGTTTCCACATGTTAATCACCTTTAATCATGCCCTAAACCTCTTCAATTCATGGGTTTAAACCCCTACTCAAATTCTACTCAAAATCACAATTTTACATTCTCACTTCAAACACTTGCACCTTGTGCATTTTCTAACCTTTCTTGAACTTGCATTATTGTTCTCTCTTCATTTGCCATTCCAAACTTCTAAGATAAGCACACCACATACCAAGTCCACGACTAACTCTTAAACCTTAAACTCTCATCCTTTTCCAAAACTTCCAAGGCATTTCAATCACCTCTTAATGTAGCACCCAAGTCCATACTCTCCTAAACGAATTTGACAGCACTTGCCTACTTTATGCATTCACACCACACCATATAAACACAATCACTTCTTCACCCTGTTTAATGAGGCACCAACAACTACAACACATTTGATTCCCATTTGCTCACATATGTACACTAGCTTGGTTTCTAGATTTATTTGCACACATAAACCACATTAAAACATTCTCATTCCCACTCAACAAACAACATTATAGTATCATGACCACACAATTCAAGTGCTTAATTCAACTATCATTTAACTCAAAGTCACATAAAAACTAGCTCAAGGTAAGCTTCTTACCTTGCTCTTCGGTTTCTCCCTCTTCTTCCTCTTTCTCTTGTTCCCTTTTCTTCAGTTTCCACATCAAAACAAAGGGGCATAGATTGCCAACTACAATCATATCCCCACACACATATGTCAAACTTATTAATCCAAACCCTCCTTACAAAACTAGTATTTAAGAGCTAGTTTTAAGGCTTAACTTTGACATTACTTAGAGTGTCCAAAAGGAGAGCTTGGCAACAAATAATGGAATTTCCAACACCCCACAAAGGCATGGAGAATCGGCTGAAACGGAGAAAAAATCCAACGTGGTTTTTTTTTTTTGATTTTGCAAGAAAAACTAGGAAAGGATGGAACTCTTGAGTATTGTTACCTTAAAACATTAAGGTGATG
Source organism: Limonium bicolor (assembly GCA_023374045.1). Classification (NCBI taxonomy): domain Eukaryota; kingdom Viridiplantae; phylum Streptophyta; class Magnoliopsida; order Caryophyllales; family Plumbaginaceae; genus Limonium; species Limonium bicolor. The sequence goes on from JAIOTZ010001044.1 coordinate 22,774, forward strand.
AGGGGGCCAAAACACCTAAGCTTCAAGAGAGGCCAAACTGCCATGGAGGTGAAGATGGAGGTTCAAGCTTCGAAGGGTGGAAAACGTAAGCCCTTGCGAGAGGAATTCAACGGTGGTGTTTTTGTGTGATTGGTGAAGAAAGAGTGAGATAATGGAGGAAGGAGGTGGTGGCTGCTTTGTTTCTTTCAAATCGGAAATAGGCAGAGGAAGAAGAAGATATGCAGAGAGGAGGAGGAAAAACGTGGCTGATAGGAGAATGGAGGTGAGAATCCACTAACCCCCCACTTACTTCCCTCCTCACTTTATTTATTTGTCATCTAGTGACTTAATAAATAGCTAATTGTTAAGTAAGTGTGTGTGTGTGTATATTAAAACCGGTCCCACATTATTAGTGAGCTGGAGCGTTTTCCCCGTTTTTCGAATTAAACGCGTTTTATCTCCCGGTTATGACACTATTCACTTACCGGGTCCGTTTCTCCGGAATTTTCTCGTTTAATTAATTTTAATGGTTATTAAGCTTCCATTAATACTTAATTATAGTTATTTAATCAACTATAATTTTTTACGGGTCCATTTGACCACTTAAAGTCATGTTTTCGGGTTTTCTCGAAAAACGTGCTTTTATGCTTAATTAGCGTTTTAATCCATTATTTGGATCCGTTTCTTTGGGAATCATTCCCGTATACTAATTAGGCCTAACTAAGCCTTAGGAATCCATCTCGGACCCTTACGAGATTATATATCTCTTATTTCCATTTATGCGCATTTACGTTTTTCGCGTTTAACGCATTTTCTCTTTTCTTTTGGTTTTATTCTTTTACCAATACTCTCTAGGCACCATTAGGCCCTTAATAATCATATTAGAGTAATTTAATCACCATTTTTAGATCCGGGGTATTACAATCTACCCCCTTAGGAACTTTGTCCTCAAAGTTGGTGAATCTAGATGGTTACTCTCATGGCGTACTATGCCAAGGTTATAATACATGTATAACCTTACAGACTCCACAAGTCGTCTCATTTCATACTACACATACCACACATATCACAGCATGTATAGCAATCAAAATACTCTTTTACTCTCTCCATGGAATCGGTCCGAAGAACAAGGCACTACAGTCCTCGAATCCATATTGAGTAATATACTACTGATCCCTAGGTACGGTCACGTTGAACACTTACTCTTTCTGGTTCACGGCCGTTTCATGACAAATGGGCACTTACTCTCTCTGGCCCACGGTCCCTTCGGTTCTGATCAAAACGTTACACATATACATATCCTCATGCACTCTGGTTGACTCACTCAACACAGGAACATCTCAGGGTACTCTCCCCGTCCCGCTGCCTTTGGAAAAATCACACACTGACACCCCCCAACCGGTCACTTAGGACCGCCGCACGTACGGTGCAATGGTTTCAAAACTAGTACACGCCCACCGTTCTACCGGTCATCAAGACTTAAGGCCGTAGCCATCGGCGGGTGATAGCGGTTTAAAACCAGTTTCATTTCCATCTTCATACTTGAAGGAAATTCTTTTTCAAAATCTGTTTGAAAATTCTTTTTAAAACATCACACAACTCCAAATCAGATTTATGGTAGCTGTATCTTTCTTAGCGTGATTACTTGTGACCACTATAGGGAGCTTCAGGAATCATCTAACCCTGACGTGATCAGCATCAGTGTTGAACTATCCTTCCACCCCAATTTGTGTTCGTTTCCCTTGATCGCTAGCAGATCAAGTTCCACCTCCCACGTCAGTTTCAAACAATCAGATAGTCAAACATTTTTGTTTTCTATCTTTTACTCTTTCTAGTTATATTCACGAAACAATTCGTTTCAATTCTCTAGTTCCTAGTACTTAGGTCATTTGTCATTCTCATTGCTTCACTACTTACCTAGGTATTCCATACTTATGGCTTCTTTTACTCAAATTGTTGCTCATTTAAAACACAAACATACAACTCCAAAGGATGGAACTCACTCCATCTATCATTCTCAAATAAAATCACCTAGGGAACTCACTCCCTCTTAGGTTACACATCGGTTTCATGCCGATTCATACTCATCATAACTCATGTCTAATCTCACTAGACATATATATAGGGATTCTCATTCCCTAGGAGTCTCTCTACTCCTTTTTCATATATTACATACTCGTTACTTGCATCACTCATGCACAATAATCATTATTACACAATGAATGGGTACATGTTTATGTAACATAAGTTCCAATCATCAAAACAATTTCTTTTTGTGCTATGCACATAGTAGTTTACGCACCAATACGTAAAACATACTCTAAGCGGTTTCTCGCCCTACCCCCCTTAAAAGGGGTTACACCCGCGTAACCAACCATATGTTATCACTGAACATTGGTTCATTAATTCGAGTATTATGAAGTGTTTTAACTTCAGTACGGTTAATTAACTCATAACCGGGTTCGGTTCTAGCCTCTAAGGCTTCAAGGGGTTTATGACATAGGTATACTTAACCCTGAATCACGGTCCACAAGCTTCTGCTGCGTGACCTGATAACTAGAGCTTAATTCGCTCTTTGGTATTCTCCATGTATTTCAATCGTCGCTTGGTATCTCTTACCGTATGCGAATTCGATGAATTTTAGATTGTCTCTCCAGTTCTCTGGGAATCTACTTCGTATAACACTGTATACCTTTGTGATTATTCACTTATTTTTCCCGACTTGTTGTCGGTTGAGGTCAAGCTACTACTTAGCATGTAGCTTCCTCGTTTAATAGTGGCTCATGGATTATGTTTGTTTCTTGGTTCTGTACCAGAGTTCTTCATTCATACTACTCTGCATTTTTCCACATATCGATCCTGGGCCCTGTGGGTTACTGCCCACGTTCTTTGTGCATCTTTGGCCAATGGCCGCACGGTTATCTCTCTAGATTCTCACTCAACAGGCTTCGTTGACATTTCTCAATTCCTGGCTCTCCCACTTGATCATTACCGCACAAGTGCAATACCAAAACACTCAGTCATACAGAGTGCAGAAGCGTAAACCCTTGACAGTAAATCTCTCATGAGATAGGAATGATCATGTCTTCTTTACCACATTTCCTTATCAGCTTCATATCACTAACCGAATATACTCTTACTGCGAACCTTGTTCTACTCGTTACAACATTCGCTTATATGGCATCCGCTACTACTTTAGTTGCCGCTCATGTACTCCCGCCATTTATACTATGGCTTGCCATTCACTTAGCTCAATGAAATACGTTACTCTTCTAAATCTCTCTGCGCACTTGCGCACTGCTTACTCTGCAGTTCATATTGCACACATACAGTGTTTACTACTCAACTGATTACTCTTCGGTTTAGAATTGCCGCAATCGAGGTTCCTTCTTTCACTCTACTATAGTTCATATACTCATTGGCAATATACACATGCTCAAGTTTTACTACACCGCACTAGCGGTTTCACATTTCATACCTAGTGGTAGCCTTTCTCTGGAGGATTCACGCAAATGCCGCTCCATAGGCCCCATAATAACAAGTGGTATCCCCACTCTAAGGTAGTGGTTCATTCTCCACTGTTCCTCTTATGCCTCTATGCATAGGTTTACAACGTTTAGATCTACAAGTTGCAGTTAGTTTACCGGCTTATAAGCCACATTGCCTCGCCATGCTCCATGCGGGCGTTTATACAGGTTTCCGCTTCTCCGTATACCATTAAATGGTTTGGAGGTATTACTGGGTTTTGATATTAGTTCATCACGCTTCCAAACATGGAAGACCCTTAAAGTATTTTGATACTAATTCATGCCCTCTAGCATTTTAGGGTATCCCGTGTTACGAGGGATCCCTTCGGGTTCTACCCGAGTGTTTGCTTAAACACTTGTGTTCTCAACACGATGTTTCGTTCAACTACTGTTGACTCCGGCACCCTTCTCGGATTGCTCTGGGTGTTACTGAGTAATGCCATTACATCTGGCTTGTACTTATGGTTATGTTCAGTTGCGACTTCGCCTTGCGGCTATGTATAACTCAAACATCCCGTTTAGGGTTGTAATGTCTCCCGTTATTGGGTAGAGCATTAGTACTTTTCCTTTACCTACTTAATTAGGTCGTTACTCTCTTAGTGAGATATACTGTGGGAATTCTATCCCGTTCATCAAACATCGATATGATCATTTAAGGCAGTTGCCATATTACTTACCTGGTATATTTCAGTTATTAGGTATTTCCTAAGGCATATCCAGTGTCTATACTTAATACTTTGTGCTTCTCGCACTTCTTAACGTTATGTTCTTAGATCCATCATCTTACTGGATTCTTGACTCCCTTAACTTGGTAAGCTTCCTTGTATTCTTCGATCATTCGAGATATCCAACTGTCTTGGTTTGAATTGGCTCTTTCGTCCGTAGTATGGAGTGGCTACTTCCCGTGCTTCGTACTCTACTTGTATACATACATGGAGTATCTTATTGATACGTTACCACCTACCCGACTAACTCATAATTGGTCTGTCAGGCCCGCAAGCTCCTTCGGAGTGCGGTCGTTCCATGTCTCGTTTAGTATACCGTAGTGTCGGTCACACGCAAGTGAAGTATTCTGTTGCCAACTCCTCTTATATCGCCTATGATAACTTACCGTCATTCTCTGGTTTGGTTTAAAAATTCGGGGTTTTTGGAAAATTTTATGTTTGAAAGAAAATTCGGGTTTTAAAAGTAAGCTCTTCATGGCATTTCAATGCCGGCTGATTCTTACCCAGTCCAGCTTCTTGCTGGCCGGTATGTTCTTTATACAGTGATTAGGCTGTTAGGCCTTTCAAGGTTTCATTTCAGAATTCTTAAGGTTCGAGTTGCTATATTGGCTTCATTGCCATCGCCATCCTGGTACTTGCTAAGTACTGATAGCTTGTCAAAGCTCCTCTTAGCTGTCCGTTATACTGCACTTGCCGAGGCAAGTGTGCGGTACAGGCGGTTTTTGGGTTAACTCATACCGGTCACGGTATTGTTCACATTGTATCTGGTAGCCTTGACGGCTCTTCCTTGATCTTTAGTTGATAACTACTCCTTAGAGCTGCTTCTCACTCATCTTGACATGACTGTCGTTCATTTAGGTGCTCCTCCACTCTCGGAGTTCCTTAATTACTTTAATTTATGCTTTACCTCGTTGCTCGTTCCCACGTCTTTACTGTGGTTACCGAGGTTTAACTTATTTAGGTACTACTTCTGTAGTCCTATTCGGGTTATCCCGTAGTTATGCTCGTAGTTTCTAAGCTGTATCCGTTAAGTATTGCAATCTCTTTGGGTGTGGCAGGGTGGGAGCATCTACTCTTGACTAGATTCTTAGTCGGTTAGTGTACCGTTGATGGTATTATTTAGTTATGGCGGTCTGTAGACATGTGTCTCGGTTTTTGTTATTATCATTGCTTCTCATTAATCCGCCTTCTTGCACGGTTGGTGCTTCCTTATTGCTGCTGCTCTCGGCCAGCTGGGTTCTCGCGACTGCTAAGCAAGTCGCCCCAAGCTGCCACAGATTCCAGTCTCCTTGGATTAGGATGTCTCGTTCCCTCGCCATTAAGTGCGGTTATTGTTCCAGCGGGATCCGTCTCCGGGATTTCCGGTTCTCGGGATCTACCGCATGACAGGTTCTAGTTCATATTGAAATATTAAATAACTGCCAGATTGGGTTTCCCCGTCCTCTGGCGTTCTTCCCCACGCTTTCAATACGGGGGTTGTGGAGGGCGGGTATGGTATTGTAGGTATCCAGATCATACTGGAAGTTCCTATCTAGCGCATCTCTCACGCTACCACTCAACCCTTAGCACTAATTCACTAATTCCTAACTCGGTATTTCCTAAGCTCGGTATTTCCAGTCATCAGAGCGATACTTCGCTCTGATACCATTTTTGTAACACCCCAACCGTTAATCTCGTCATTACCTCTTAAACCGTTACTAATTACTCCTACTCACGCAACGGAACTCTAATTAACAACGAGGGGTGAAACAACGCCGTTAGCCACCCATGTGGCTAACCAGGCCTTTCTTACATACCGTAACGGTCTGATGAACTGGAACAACCGAGTACTTCATACAAATACAATACTCAATTCATATCTCTTCTATACCGAGTCTACAATATACGGATGCCGATAACATACTCGGACTTACACCTCATTCAAACGCATAAGTAATTACAATCTAACTACCCATGCTCACAGCAGTCCCCGTCCTACTCTCTCGAACGGTGGTCAGCTTCAAGTACCTGCACACTAAAAACGTTCCCCCTAGGGGGTCAGCTTACGCTGAATATGAAATTCGCATATACCGCGTGCTAACCGCGGTACGCCGACTACTTTGGGTCGGATATACATGGAGTTCATTTTAATCAAACAACATGCATCATGGCAATACAATATATATGTATATCACACAAGGAATCTACATCCAATCACGGAACACGATTCCTAACTAACATAACAATGTTGTTAGTGGTAACTGGTTACTCTTAGGCATTGAGGGTTATTCCTCACTATGCCTTGTTTACTTATTTAATACCTCACCCGCTCTCTCGGGTTACTTATTCGTATACACACCCATTCTCTTGGGCTACATTCTATACTTACTTCTTAGCCTTCTCGGCTACTCATTCTTATACTTACCCATCTCTCGGGTTACTCATACATATACTCACCCCTTTCTCTCGGGTTACTTATACTCATTATCTCACCCACACTCTTGGGTTATTCATACTCAAGCTCTTGTAGATTCTCGAGACACTACAGGTCTCCTACGTCACGCTTGTTACTCTCTTTACTTACTTAAGCCAAAACTCATGGCTCTCTAGCATAGTCTTACTTCCCCGGTTTCGACCCTACTCTGGGTCTAGCATGGTGGGAAGGTTCAACTAGCTCACGGAACTCTCTCTTAGTTCCTATCTCTTTTACTTAGGTCCGACTACTCTCGGACTACTCTCGTTCCCATACACTCCTCTCTCGGAGTTATAATAATATCATGTATATTAGTCTAGAAGCATCATTCTCGATGTTTCTAATGACTTTGGGAACTTTACTTAAATTAGGGTAATCTTAGGTTTAAGTGTTACCCTCACAATCATATGCTTGTACATTCGGATATTTTCTTATACAGGGTAAAATCCTCATATAGGAGGTCGACCATGTCTCAAGGGAGTAACATAGTCCCCTAGGTCTCTTTTACCTTTCTTATAAGTTCACATTATTGGACTAACTTCAATCCTCTCGATGGAGGTCATTTATCCCTCCACTCATATTTATTTCGTGGATTGTTTCAATAAGGTTTTCTAACCGTTATCGGGTATTTACTCAACCCGTACATCTCCTCACATTTTTAGGGAGTTCATATGTTTGTGTTATCGTTATACTTTAATCGATAGCTTGTGTGTTTGCATATTACCATTGTTCATGAGACTACCCATCTACGGGTTTCTAGTCAATCACTACTCTCTATGAGTCGGTCTATGCACTATGTTAGACCACACCGGCGTACAAGTATGTTAGTTCATACAACATACAATAAGGCATACATAATCAAACAAGGGATTATTTTCATGCTTTAATCTTGATTAAGCCGGCACACAAACACACAAATCAGAGTAACTCGGTTAGCATACGGGGCATGAGAAAATCATACCTTTCACCGGGGTTTTTACTTTACCGTGGCATCTCACCATGCTCGGGTCACGCACGACTCTCTGATAATGTTTCAAACATTATTATTAGTACTAAGATCATACGGAACATAATTAAATGTTATTCCCGTAGTTACCCCGTTATCCCGTTATCTTGGTTCTACTCTTGTCAATTTGAATTCTCACTTCTCAATCACTTCTAACACTTTATCACACTTCCTAGGGCCTTTACATGTCACCAAACAAGGCCTTAACATCTTATAACATCATTAACATTCAAACCCCCATCATTTACAACCTTTAAAACACTCTCTGTAGGTTTCTGGGGGTGGTCCGGGACTTGGTCCTTACCATAAGTCCCGGACCATTTGCAAACTTAACTCTCGGGTGGAAATTACACATGGTCCGGGACCTTGTCCTGGAGTATAGTCCCGGACCAAAGCAGCACTTGCACTCTCGGCCTTATTTTAGGTGTGGTCCGGGACTTTGTCCAAGGACCAAGTCCCGGACCCTGCTAAAACCTGCTCCAAACTTGATTTTTCCACTCCAAATCAATCCTTAAACCACCCTTAATCTTTCCATAAACTTTCCACAAGTTTTCCACATGTTTAACCACCTTTAATCATGCCCTAAACCTCTTCAATTCATGGGTTAAACCCCTACTCAAATTCTTACTCAAAATCACAATTTTACATTCTCACTTCAACACTTTGCACCCTTGTGCATTTTCTAACCTTTCTTGACACCTGCATTATTGTTCTCTCTTCATTTGGCCATTCCAAAACTTCTAAGATAATGCACACCACATACCAAGTTCCACGACTAACTCTTAAACCTTAAATTCTCATCCTTTTCCAAAACTTCCAAGGCATTTCAATCACCTCTTAATGTAGCACCCAAGTCCATACTCTCCTAAACGAATTTTGACAGCACTTGCCTACTTTCTATGCATTCACACCACACCATATAAACACACAATAACTTCTTCACCCCTGTTTAATGAGGCACCAACAACTACAACACATTTGATTCCCATTTGCTCACATATGTACACTAGCTTGGTTTCTAGATTTATTTGCACACATAAACCACATTAAAACATTCTCATTCCCACTCAACAAACAACATTATAGTATCATGACCACCACCATTCAAGGTCCTTAATTCAACCTATCATTTAACTCACAAGTTACATAAAAACTAGCTCAAGGTAAGCTTCTTACCTTGCTCCTTTTCGGTTTTCTCCCTCTTCTTCCTCTTTCTCTTGTTCCCTCTTTCTCTTCATGTTTCCACATCAAAACAAAGGGGCATAGATTGCCAACTACAATCATATCCCCACACACATATGTCAAACTTATTAATCCAAACCCTCCTTACAAAACTAGTATCTAAGAGCTAGTTTTTAAGGCTTAACTTTGACATTACCTTAGAGTGTCCAAAAGGAGAGCTTGGCAATCAAATAATGGAATTTCCAACACCCCACAAAGGCATGGAGAAATCGGCTGAAATGGAGAAAAAATCCAACGTGGGTTTTTTTTTTTTGCAAGAACAAACTAGGAAAGGATGGAACTCTTGATTATATTGTTACCTTAAAACATTAAGGTGATGATGGGGAGTCCAAAGCACACCTTTAAGCTTCAAGAGGCCAAACTTCCATGGAGGTGAAGATGGAGGTTCCAAGCTTTCGAAGGGTGGAAAACGTAGCCCTTGACGAGAGGAATTCAACGGTGGTGTTTTTGTGTGATTTGGTGAAGAAATGAGTGAGATAATGGAGGAAGGAGGTGGTGGCTGCTTTGTTTCTTCTCAAATCGGAAATAGTCAGAGGAAGAAGAAGATATGCAGAGAGGAGGAGGAAAAACGTGGCTGCTAAGGAGAATGGAGGTGAGAGAATCACTAACCCCCCCTTTTAACTATTCCCTCCTCACTTTATTTATTTGTCATCTAGTGACTTAATAAACTAGCTAATTGTTTAAGTAAGTGTGTGTGTGTGTATATTAAAACCGGTCCCACATTATTAGTGAGCTGGAGCGTTTTCCCCGTTTTTCGAATTAAACGCGTTTTATCTCCCGGTTATGACACTATTCACTTACCGGGTCCGTTTTTCCGGAATTTTCTCGTTTAATTAATTTTAATGGTTATTAAGCTTCCATTAATACTTAATTATAGTTATTTAATCAACTTTAATTTTTACGGGTCCGTTTGACCACTTAAAGTCACGTTTTCGGGTTTTCTCGAAAAACGTGCTTTTAAACTCCGTTAGCGTTTTGATCCATTATTTGGATCCGTTTTCTTCGGGAATCATTCCCGTATACTTATTAGGCCTAACTAAGCCTTAGGAATCCATCTCGGACCCTCTCGAGATCATGTATCTCTTATACTCATTTAACGCGCATTTTAGCGTTTTTCGCTTTTCAAGCGTTTTCTCTTTTCTTTTGGTTTTATTTCCTTTACCAATACTCTTTAGGCACCATTAGGCCCTTAATAATTTTATTAGAGTAATTTAATCACCATTTTTAGATCCGGAGTATTACACTTGTTTGTAGGGCTTATGGAGCCTAATAAACTAAATATAAACAATTAACAACGTCATGACCTAACATGTCAATTATGGGTCCAAAATATACAAATCAAAAACTAGACAATTCCTAGCCTAAGTATACGGTTGCAATTTCATTCCTTCACTCCTTGCAACCGGTTTGGTAAGCCTCCTCTCTTCTCCCTTCATCTTCTTCCTTGGAAGCTCTTAAGTCCATTAATGGAGGTTTAACTTCTATCTTCATTTCTATGTTAATTTCCTAGCATTTCTCATCAAGTCTTGAAGCAAAATTCTTCCTAGCATAACTACAAGTCTTCGGCATCAAATTATACTCCAAGGAGGTTGTCTAAATCAACATTAATCCAAGGAGCATCCAAGGTTATCTTAAGGTATTTTTCATGCTTGAAAATCCTTAAGACAAATTTTTTGTGTAACGGAATTCTATATCTTCTAAGGCACTTTTCTTAATCATTTTAATGAAGGAAAGTTGGTTCTTCATTCATCTTAGGTGTGCCGAAAATCTAAGAAGAAAAGCTTAAGGTAAATCCTTAGAAAACTACTTACAAATCTACTTAAGATCTTTGTCAAAGATCTAACTCCTAAACTCCTTCACCTCTTGCATAAAAACCGAAGTGGAGCATCTATTTCCTTTGGAGAAAGCTTCGGAATTCAAGAGGAGTTCAAGCACTTAACCATCCTTTATTAAGAGTAAGTTTACTAAGCCAATCTTTATGTTTTAAGCTTGGTTAAGCTTTTAAAAATTGTACAAAAATTATGTACACCTTCTTAGGAGTCTAAAATTGAAACCATATGGTAACATATACCAAAAATATAATCTATAACATATATAGAAAATATTTACCTTAAGACACATTTTTGTGTCTCAAAATTTATCAATGTTAAATAATATTCATACCGAATTTTCAAGGGCAAAAATGCTCTATTTTGAGCTAAAAAATCAATCTAAGACATTACAATAATTTTTACATGAGTTATATGACTCATATGAATTTATGTATAATTATTTTGACTTATAAATCTACTTTTATATACTATATGGTATCTTAGAAATTATGACCGAATGGTTTTGGTGAAGAATAGGTTTCAATGAGCTACATATGTATATAAACTTATATTATAAAGTTTGGTGAGTTAAAAATATTTTACTAGTGCTTAAATGGCTAATTAATTAAGTTATGTGGCTAAATTGTAAATTTTGAAAAGATTGGTGTATATATAGTAAAAGCCGAGAGTTATGGGTTTCTTTAGTGTAATTATGATATATATAATGGTAGGAATTAAGTTTATGAATTTAGTTAATTTAAACAAGTGTTAAATTAATAATTTATAAAGTTTGGGGCTATTTTGTAATTTTATAAAACTTATTATGAAAAGTTGGAGTTTAATATGGGACGAAACCATAATTAGGAGAAATATAAAGTACATTTCCAAAATTTAGAGGAATTAAATAATTAAACTATAGTTTATAAGTTATTAAGTAACTATTATAAAGTTTTGGGGTGAAAATGTAAATAATGGAAAGTTTATGGCAAAGCCGAATTACTTTGGGTTAGATTTGTAATTTAAGGAATTATATATATACATTCGGCAATTGAAGGGAATTAAAATTAAAACTATAGTTTATAAGACATTATGTAAAGGTTATAAGATTTTGAGGTTAAATTGTAATTATAGGAAATATTATGTTTAGGCCGAAAGTTTGAGGGGCTAAGTTGTAATTTTTGAAAAGTTATAATATTCAAAAGCTATATACCAAAATATTAATGGTGGTTTTGTAATATAATTAATTAAGGAATTAAAACTATATAATATAAAGAGATTAGAGTTTAAATGTAAAGTTTATGAATTATTATGATTGTTTTGTAAATAACCGAAATATAAGGGTAAGAATCTAGATTTAAATAATTATAGGTCCTATGTGGATATTTGGAGGAATTAGAAAAATAATTTTGATTTAAGGGATTATGGAATTAAAACTATGGCTTATATAGTTATAAGGAATTTAAAGGTAACCAATAAATATTATTTATGGTTAAAAGGGGAATAATAAAAACTATAAGAATATTATGTCCATGTATGGCATGTAAATATAGTTGAGAAATTATAAAGTTATTATGTCATATAGACAATTAAAAGCATGTAACATAAATAGTACATGAATAAATATATACATATATGTACATTAAAGGATTTATAAATAAAGCAAGAAGGAATAACAAAATAAGTTATACATTAAATCATAAGGTAATTAAAAGAAATTACCACACAATATAAGTTATTCATTAAGACTATATAAATTGGAATATATATAAACACCTTAATTATCAATGAGGTTAAGAGGATAAAGAAACTATCTAAGCATGAAGAAATAAACCTCACATGAAATAACAAATACGAAATTGTTGAATGATCCAATAAAATTATTATACAAGGGTAACATAAATCAACCCTCTCAGTTAATCCTAATATAGGACAATACTTGACCAGACGTTGACCGGGATATATTCAACTGCAATCTACGGTGAACGGTATAGGATTCTTGCAACCTGTTTGCTACCGGATTACACCGGCTTGTGTGCTATCTGTTGTGTGAAATAATGACCAAGATAATTAATGTAAAATGTTGTATCACTCTTGTGCACTGTTGTATAATTTTATGTGCGTGTGGATGCTAACTGTAACATGTATGTCCCACGCATGCAACACTACATTGCCAGTGGATTAAATACCTGTGTTTTATTATGCCGAGAACTTGTACTCAAGTTTCTCGCTAACTTCACTTTATAACAAACGTCGTTATCCTAAAACGAGATAACTGACAATACACATTGTGTTCCTATCTAACGTCCTTGGTTGACACCTAACAATTCTATACTACGAACGAGGGGCCCAGTTGGATATGGCCATGCATGCTACAGAAGCTGTACCTGTCTCAGGTCGTCTCCTATTCAATTGTCGCGACGGAAGTTTTTGGTGCACTTTATGTCCACTCACTGGGACCGTACCGGAACATTTCAAGTTGGGAGGAAGACTTCATTTCTCTTGAGGGTACGATACCCACCTCTTTTAAGTACAGGAGTTAACTACGTTATCTTCTAAGGGTATAATTACCCACCTCTTTTAACAAGGTCACTATACCTTCACTATATTGACATACTCTTATACACCTGTCAGTCCCATTGTGTGGACCCGACTACTATCAAACGATTACAGATCATCTAACTTGACCTTCTGAAGTCTTGTTCTATGTGACATTGTTGTCCTTGTATGGATACTTGTTATTATCATGTTATGCTTGTTTACAGCTTTACAAAAAAAAGAACTGCATGTATTCGACAAAGTAGTTGGTGTGGCCCAGTAGCCGATGGGCTGCACGTTTTCCATACCAGTGTTTTTTGCCGAGCCCCTTTTGGGGCACCCCCACTTTTCAGGTACCTGAAGTTTAAGAGATTACCACACCGAGTGTAGGTGGGGTAGATCAAGCTATGGGAGTTTATTACTAGCTATTTGTTTTACTTGATTATTGTACCTTTGAGTTTGATTCCTAGTATCTCGGGTTGTATTCATATTCAGACCGTGACTTTTGAGATTTGTATTTGGAGTTAGCCTTGTTAGTCACAAAGGTGGCTAACGGCATTGTAATACCGCCCGGTTATTGTAATTTATTCCGCTGCAGTTTATGTTTTATTGGGAGCGATCGTCGTTCAGGTTATTAGATTTCGAGTTGGGGTGTTACATCCATAAAGGATTCCACCAGCACATAAAACTCATCCAAATCTCATTAAAAACATTATAAAGCACTAATCTCAAATGCATGACACTTAGGCCCTTAAATCACATATCAACGCACAATGCATTAAACATCCTCACAATTTCCTCTTCTAATCACCAACCACATTTCCAATACTAATTTTGATTCATTCTTTAAAATTACCCAACCCAAAATTTCTAAGGCATTTAGGGGTAAACATTAGAGTAGTTAAATTACCTTAAATCCATAAGTGTTTCCTCCTCACCCTTCCTCCTTCCTTCTCTTGATTGTAACCAGTCAAGGTAGATTTTATTTGCCAACTAAAGACAAATGCCCAATGAATAATAATGAGCAAAAAAGGAGTACTTAAATTTTAAAACTAACCCTAGAATACAAGGGAGTGCTTAAAGCACAAAGAGAAGGGAAATACCTTCTCACTTCTAAATGAAGTTCTTTAGGGGTAAAACAAACAAAGCTCTGGCCACTCCTTTGGCAATAAAATCGGCTGGCACAAAGAGGAGAAGGAGTTCAACACATGGGAAAATTTGTCATGAGGGAACTAGGAAATAAAGGTGATTTTGAAGCTTTTTCCTATCTTAAGACAACAAGGAGATGCTCTAGCTCACAATGAGCTACTTCTTTCTTCAAATGTAGATTCTTCCATGGAGGTCAACTTTGGAGTTTGAGGATTTTGAAAAGAGGAAAATGATCTCCAAGGTGAGGGGAATAATAATATGTATTTATTTTGTTGCTTTGACTTTGTTTAAGGCTTGAAAAATGAAGAAGAAAGCTTGAGATGGTTGTGGCTGTATAAATTGCCATTGTAGCAGGTTAGGAGGAAGGAGAAGTTCTGGGATGAAGGCAAGAACGTTAGAGGTTGGAGGGATAGAGAAGAGATAGTCCAAAAAGGTGAATATGTACTTGTCTCTACTTTATTGAATTTGTCTCTAGTGACTAAAGGGGGAATCAATTATGAGAGAGGGAGGGAAAAACGTGGACAGTATAAAGGAGTTCAGATTTTTAAAAAAATAAGTGAGGGGCATTTTTGTCTTTTAGCAACTAGCACCCCATATGTCCCCGTTTGGCACTATTCATTAACCGGGGCGTTTTCCCGATTTTTCCCGTTTATTTAATTTAATGGTTCTTAAACCTTAATTGATGTTTATTTATAGTTATATTGTCAGCTATAATTTTTACAAGTTCATTTGACCACTTAAAGTCACGTTTTCGGGTTTACTCATAAAACGGGCTTTAAGACTCCATTAGCGTTTTAACCCATTATTTGGATCCATTTTCTTCAGGAATTTTTTCCACATACTATTTAGGACTAAATAAGCCCTAGGAATCCCTCTCGGATCCTAGTAGAGGTTATACCTCCTAAGATAATTAAATACGCGTTTTTGTTTTGCATTTGACTTTTACACGTTTTCCTTTCTTTTTGGTTTTTTTTTCTTCACTAATATTCCTAAGGACTTAATTAGCCTTAGAAAATCATATTTACATAATTAATTAACACATAAAGGTTAGTAGTATTTCAATCTACCCCCCTTAAAAGAACTTTGTCCTCAAAGTTCCACAATTCTTATGCATTACTTAAGTAGAATACAGGGATTACTTTTACAACACAAATCTCACACTATCAAAATACACCAGATTTAAACCTTCAGACTCAAGGTCTGTGAAACACCCCTAACATTTAATCACATAAAATCATAAACGCGAGGAGATTATTCGAAAATAACGCGTTAATAAGTCGGACATAAAACAATGTATGGACAATTAAATTTAGTATATACATGTCCGAAAGCGTGACAATGTTATATTAATATAGTCACGTACTTATACATGTACGAATACGAAAATACATGTACGTAATGTTACGATATTGTAACGTTGTAAATAATAAATAATGACGTCACATAACAACGTAACAAAAAAAAATAAAGTGGTCGCGTACCTAACTAATAACGCGACATATTATATAGTCTTACATATATGTATAAGTAAGCATATATATAGCTTATACAAAAAAAGAGCAAAGGCACTCCCGTTGAGGTTCGAACCCCGTACCTCTCGTATACCCCCTGAACACTTTAACCGGATGAGCTGTGCTCGAATTCAGTAACTTATGCCAACGAATTAAAACTAGTATTCTATCAACTAAGCTAACTACAAAAAAAAAAGAGAATCAAGCTCACCATCGCTGTAGCATCACCTCCTTCCTTCTCGATGCAGTGATGGATCGAACAAAAAAAACAGGAATCAAGAAGTTCCAAGCTCTCAAGCGACCATTTCTATTTTTATTCAAATGCCCATGACTCCCCTTGTAACTTGAGACCACCACCTTCTGGCTCCTTGTAGTATCGACTGAATAAAAAAAATAACAGAGAGCCACATTCTTCTTGATCTGCCCGACAACCTGAACCACCAGAGAGTTGCTCTTGTACTCTGTAAAACAAAAAGAAATGCTCCACGGTCAAACAACAGCATCAGAATTTACATTCTTTCCCAAACTCCCATGCGGCAAGGCGCTTGCTTTTCCCTAACTTCCACACCATTATCTTGTAAATGGTAACCACTAACCCACGTAAATAATTCCCACACTCAGACACCTCATTCACACCCTGCATGCGCTTGATTTCAGCTGGTGCATAAACTCTCCTCAGCCTTCCTCCATTTGCTCTGGCTGGTTCTCGACCATCTACAACAGTGGTATCCAGGAAACTAGCAAGGTAAAACAATCACGGTATATGCAAACTCTCTTTTCCCTCTGGTTGGTTGGTTCGAGACTCCATGAGCAAGTTTCATTAATCTACTTCTTGTTTCAGCCCAGATTTCTACATGCCAACGGCGGGTGGTGTTTTAGAAAGCCTGAAACCAAAACTCGCTTCCAAGAATTTCTAGAGGTGAGATCGTGAAAACAGAAGAGTATTCTGTTAACACAGTCCTCTTTGTTTCTGTTTTGTGCCCAAAGACTTGAGGAACTAATCCCTCATTCTCTTCTGTGCTCAGTGGTTAAACTCCTCCGTAGTAAGACCCTTCTACGAATAAGCCAAGTCCACAACAACCTAGCCCCTAACTAAGGTAAGAGGACCTGCTAATAATAAAAAAAAAACTATGCTTCCCAACACTTACTAAACAAAGAGAAACCACCCATAACTGAACTTGACATTTGGTTCCTGTCTAGCTGATACCAGGGAAAATATCAAGGGATACTCAGGAGGGACAGGTCCTTAATACCCAAGATAGTATTCCTAAACTCAAGCTCGATTCGTGTTTTATAAATTTACAAAAAACTAAGCCACCCGATGTTGATAGGATTCTGTCAAACTGATAACCAATCCAAACCCCGTACTCTATGTTTCTACGTATCAACTCTTCAGGGGTATAGTCCATGTTGTTGTGGGTTACTTTGAGGATAGAGTCATACTAATACAACTAGCTAAGCAACTAAGGATCATGGGAAAAAGAAAATAGAAACAAACTGAAGAACCAGTTTAATAAGTGATAGAAAAGAACTCGGTCAGTTTTGTGATTTCAGATTGTTTCTGGTTTTT
>JAIOTZ010001045.1:0-40265 GCA_023374045.1 Limonium bicolor
TACCGAGAGTGGAGGGATACTGGGCGGCCCAGTCACTTGGCTGGTCGGCCCAATTTTTTTTTTTACAATGTTACTTATAATGTCGTTTCTAGCTCGTTTTAAGTCTGTTTTTTATGCCGTCTGAAACACAATGTTCTGTTTAATGAGACGAACCATTTTATGATTCCAAATTTATTTTTTTCCAACAATAACAATTATTGTCATTTATAAATTTAATTAATTATAATTTAATTCCTAATTGGTTTGCGTTTCGCCATTTTAGGCGAAAACGCGACGTCTTTTATTCTGATTGTTTAACCATTTTCCAATGCCTCTAAAATTTCCCAAATAATATTATAAGGCGTCTGCGATCTCGTTTTCACTTCTAAAATATTCGTGACATGTTTTTCGAGGTAAAACGATTAGTTTTATTTTCATTTTATCTTTTTCCTAAACCTCCTTAACGCCGTCATAGGTTTCGCTAATGTTTCCTAACGAATATTTTTTTTGGGTATAATTAAATATTATTTTCCCTGTACTTATATAAAGATATGTAATTCCTTAATCTCTTATTAATTACTTTTATTTAATTTAATTCATGATTAATTAGGGTAATTAAGATTTGGGATATTTCACCTTGGGTCGGCTCTGGGCTCGCCCAATCTGACGGCTGGAACGCCATGGGTGGATGACATAAAAGCTCTCAAAACCGGTAACGAGACCCCTCCATAATAGCCTCCACACATTCGAACTCCTTCAATTTTCCAAGCTGAGACCGTCCATCGAACTTGATGTCCCTGCCGTATGGAGTTCAAAAGGGCCGGCCATCCATCAACCGGCTCCCGGGGGCTCGCCTTCTAGGGAGATGCTGGATCGTGAACGTTTGGTTATACTCAGGAATCAGCTTGAGCCGCTCGAGAAGCCAGACTTGCAGAAGATAAATCTCCCTTCGAAGAAGTAAGGGGTATCCTTTGACTTGGGCCATGAATCCAACACTCTGAATAATCTGCGCGACTATCAATGATCCCAAGGCGAAACCGGCTCGAACCTGTAGAAGCAAAGGGAAAACTTTTCGGTGTATAGCCATGTATGGGGTTCTGAAAAGGTAGATTGCCAACAATGCGAGATCGAGAAAGTTCCTCTTGTGTTCTAAAGATCTCAGGGGTAATGAAGTCTGAAGAGTTTCCACCGGCAATCCTTCGGGCCAAACCATTCCTAGTAACTGGGTCGGACTTAGCCCAAGTAAATAGGAATGGGCCTCGACCGGCGAGGGGTGTCAAGTTTGGTACCACCGGGCTAGCTAGGGTATTGGCCCCTAGGAGTGCGTCAAACTCCTCAGGCAGCAAGTCAGCTCATTATCTCCAAACTTGAAAAGATGTTCAACCGGGTCCCAATGGTTAATAGCCGCTCTCAGGAAATCTTCGTGCAATCGGGTCTGGGATAAATATGCCAGAGTGTGGAGGATGGACAGCTTATTGACTTTCTTTGACCAGTTGAACACATCTTCATAGTTCTGTCACAGGACTTGTTGAATTCGAAGCAGTGGGCCATGGACCTTTTCCTGTTTTTACCAGAAAAGAAACACACACAGGATATCAATCAGCACTCAACTTTGTTTATGGGCCACAAGCAACTGGGACTTCGAACTGGGTTGGGCCAACTGTGGGGGTAACTCCCTATCCGTTCTAAGTCTGGTTATGGGCCAATCACAAGAGCAAACAAGGTTCCACACAAGTTCAAAATGTCCTCACCTGACGACCTTGATTAATGGGTATGGATCAATCCGGAGAGGTGCTTGGGGCGCGGGCCCAGGTCACCACAAAGGAATAGGGCTTGCACGCTATTCTCCTTGGGCCACCCCACTTTTTTTCACATCACCTAAAGGTGTGCGTCTACGGTCGGGTCTTTGACTGACCAAACAATGGGCTTGGTAAGGGTACTGCCAGGAAAATGCTTGGGGCTAAAGCCCAGGTATTAAGGGGGTGTGGTTGACGACACCCTCTTTTCCCCCACTTATTCACATCACCTAAAAGGTGTGAGTCCCTGACAGGGGACCCTCAAATGGGTCCCGGGGTGAAATCGGTTTGCGTGGACCCTCGCTCTCATATGATGCAGGGTGCAGGAATTAAAGTGCGCACAAGGTAAACAAAAAATGTAATAAAGCCATAAATAAATATTTTTCAAGTTAAGCCCTCTTTCTTAAAATCAAACAAGTTAAAATTAAGAAGTAAATCCCTAGCAGAGTCGCCAGTCTGTGAGCCTCGATTTTAAACCCTATCCTATGTGAATAAAGTTGATGGGATCTGATTGGTTTTAGGTCCACTTATCCTAAGATTAATAACTATGTCATATAACAATAATTATTAAAACCTAAGCTAGCTCACTGGAACCTATTATGAGTCGCCACCTATTTTAACCTAGATCAAATTAGGAAGGAGAGTTCGGGTTCGGGGGCTTGATATTCGACTTAATTAGGGTCAATACTTTCATTACCCCTCCTAGGTCGTTTTCCCTCTACTTAGTTTATTTACGGCTTATTACGAGTCGTTTTAACCTAAGTGCGCGAGCTTCTGTTTTTTTTTGTTTTTTAACATTTTTGACAGAGAATTAAAGTGAAATAAAAGCACCTAAACTAGGGTTTCGGAGGCAGAATTAGGTCAAATTTTGCTTACGTCCGTAGCCACGGACCAAACGTCCGAGACCACGGACCCCAGTTAACCTAAATATACAGAAAAGTCGCAATTAAAGGAAACAAAAATTTGCAAAAGTCCGGGGCCACGGACAGGATGTCCGTGGGCCCGGACATTATTAGAAAAACCTAAATTTTGAATTTTTTAAAATCCGCCGCCGTCCGTGGGTGTCCGTGGTCTCGGACAACGCGTCCGAGGTCCCGGACCATAGGTCGAGGTCACGGACCACCCACGGACAGGGGTTTTCAGAAGGTTCCCGAGGGTGTTTTGAGCTCAAAATTTTATGGGTGTGTAGCCTGAAAGATGTACAAGACGTTTAGTGATTGAAAGTTTTCAATGAATTCGAATTAAGCACGAAACTTAGCAAAACAAGTTATCTGACAGAGGCTTAAATAAACAGCAATACAGAAGCCTACGAAGGTTAGTTTGAGCCCAAATTCGAGGCAAGACAGATAATACCGTGGTGAATCAGGGAAGTGGAGTTTCTACTGTTTACCTTCGGATTCACAACGTTTCTTCACACGGGCTCGTCCGAGTGCTCAGTGATGGCAGACCCGAGAAGGATTTCGACCCAAGCTTCTGGTTGTTGGTTTTCTTGCTGTTCTTCACGTTTTAGAGGTGTTTTTGTGAGGTTTTGATGATTATTGTGCTTTGGGATTGGAAAACGTGTTTAGATGATTTCGGGGGATGTTTCAGTATGATTTGGGTGCCGGGTGTTGGAAACGTGAGAGAGAGAAGAGGCCGTGTTTTCTGACTCTCTAGGGTTCTTCGGTATGTGGGTTCTGATTTTATCCAAAAACCTATCCCCTTATATAGACTTCCTTAAAGATAAAGAGAACTAGTAAAAGTAAGATTTTTCGATATTTTAACTAAGCAACTTCCCAAAGGAATTTTGCTATGAAATTTTAACCACATGTCAAGAATGGATATTATGAATTTTCTGAGGTGGAAACGAATTTTTTAAATGCTGGGGCATTTTTAAATTGAATTTCTCGTCAGATTCAGTCAGAAATTGCTAGAAAATTATTGGAAATTCGAAAAATCAAAATTCCAACGCCGTTATGCTTAAAATGTCATCCTCTATCATGGGTTAAAATATCAAAGCATTCCGAGCTGATTTGGGCACCCTTTGGAGGAGAGAGAAAGCCTATAGGAGAACTCAGAAGCCTTAAAAAATTACGAAACGCCCCTGACAATGACGAAGCTGCTCCTCAGGCCCTGGAACACGCCGATCGGGCCGGAGACTCTTACTGTTTGATGAAGATGGCTCTCACAACCTCGTAGACCTTAACCAGGGGGTCAAAATTTTGGGTATAACAGAGTGCGTCTTTATGATTGGTGACACCGGTGATCCATGGTACGCTGACATGGCCAACTACCTCGCACGAGGAGTAATACCACACGGGCTAACCTACCAACAGAAAAAGATTCTTTCAGATATAAGGCATTATTACTGGGAGGATCCTCTCCTTTTCAAGGTTTGTGCAGACGGGATGGTACGAAATGTGTGCCCCGAGATGAAATTCACAGCATTCTACGACATTGTCACTCTCTTGAAGCAGGAGGACATCATGGGCCAGCTCGAACAGCGGCTAAGGTATTACAGTCAGGTTTTTCTGGACCTTACATAAAGACTGTCATTCCTTTGTAGCCTCTTGCGATGAGTGCCAAAGACTTGGGAACACTCCAGGAAGCACGAAATGCCTCTCAACATCATACTCGAGGTGGAACCTTTCGACGTGTGGGGCATTGACTTCATGGGTCCCTTTCCCTCGTCTTGTTCGAACCTTTTCATCTTGGTGGCAGTCGACTATGTCACTAAATGGGTGGAAGTTGCTTAGTTACACGATTTGGAGTCCCACGTGCTATCATCAGTGACCAAGGATCCCACTTCTGCAATAAGCAGTTCACAGCCTTGATGACCAAATATGGAGTGAGACATAAGGTAGCCTTGCCTTATCACCCTCAAACGAATGGCCAGGCTGAAGTCTCTAACCGAGAATTGAAGTGGATCCTACAAAAGACGGTTAATTCTTCCCGAAAAGATTGGTCCCTGAAACTGGATGATGCACTCTGGGCGTATAGAACAGCTTACAAGACGCCTATCGGCATGTCACCATATCGACTAGTCTTCGGCAAAGCTTGTCATTTACCAGTCGAGCTTGTGCACAAATCATTCTGGGCCGTGAAAGCCCTCAACTTTGATTTACTGAGAGCAGGTGACAAAAGAAAATTCCAGCTCACTGAATTAGAGGAATTTCGAGAAGATGCCTATGAAAATAACCGAATCTACAAAGAGAAAGCCAAGAGGTGGCATGACAAGATGATTCTTAAACGGGAATTCCATGAGGGAGATTTGGTTCTGTTGTACAACTCCAGGTTGAAGTTGTTTCCCGGTAAACTCAAATCCTATTGGGCTGGACCATTCACTATCTCTAAGGTCACCCCATATGGATCCGTTGAGTTGGTGGATTCGAAAAAACACACTTTCATGGTCAATGGATCAAGACTAAAGCATTACCAGGGTGGTAATCTCGAGACAGTTGATGCTCGTACAATCAATCTACAAGATCCTCAGATTGAGTACGCTTCAAAGCGTCTAGCCAAAGACGTTAAAGAAGGGCAGCTTTCCGGGAGGCAACCCGGACGAACTTATCTTTATTTGCTTTTATTCTCTTTTTAATTTTCAGTTTCTCTCTCAATTTTATTTTTGCTGAACTATTAACTCTGTTTGTAGTATGGTTGCTTCTGGTGTCTTATGCAGGTGCACTTTCATGTCTCCACCGCAACCAAGCTACGCTACTTGAGGCTGAAGCTCAAGTGTGGGGGAACTCCTATAACGCTAGCAAAAATAATCTCAGGGGAGTACCAGTTTCTTTAACTTATGCTTTTATTTAAATAAAATGTGCAGAGAAGAGTTTATGTGCTTAAATGATTATACGTGAGTTCGTGTTCTCTCTATTTTTTCTACTTCCCGAAAAGGTCTTCTGAAACTTTCCCTTGTTTTTTCTGCTGAACAACGAGGACATTGTTCAAATTAAGTGTGGGGGAGTGTGCCTTTTCGGTTTATGCTTAAATGCTTAATCTCTCCGCTTATCTTGCGTTTGTTCAAATTCAATATCGTGGCCCCTTTTTATGTGGGTTGTTCTCTTTAAGAATAAATATTGTTATGAATTGTGGGATAAAATGGCATAAATGGTACAAATTCAAAAATTTTTAAATTTTGATTACTTTTGAGGAGCATTTTTATGCGGTGTGACCAAATGATCTGAAATGGTTGGATTTTTATTACTCAGGGGTTCCTTCTGTCTTCTTTCTTAGGGATTGCTAAGGGTACTTCTCTGTCAAAAGAAAAAAAAAAGAAAAATATAGAATAAATAAGGGACTTACGAGACACCATTGGTAACCAACAAAGAGAGTTGAGTGTTCTTAACAACGAAGGCTTAATGCCTACATATTATCTTCTCTTCTCTTATGCAAAAGTGAAACAAATGCATAATTCTATTTTTCCTTTTGTTTTCTCCTCAAATGCCCATTCTTGAGAGAAGTTGGCCATGGTAAAAGTTCTCAAAGTTACCCAAAACAAAAGAAGCATTGAAGTACTCCGGATCATACCCCGAAACTCTAATTTTTATTTTTGCCCTGAGTACACCTATGCCACCAGTAGGTGATGGATCACACTCCTCTTAAAAGTTTAAGATCATGTACTATTGACTTCTTTATCCTACCCTTCATAATAGTATTTATTAATATTGAGCATTCCCTACTTATATGGGTACATGGTTTTGCTTGAGGACAAGCAAAAGGTAAGTGTGGGGGTGTGATAAGTGTCCAAAAGAGCATGTTTTATAGGTGTATTTCATATGTATTATTAGCACTTTTCTTGCTCATTTCTCCACTTATCTTAGCTTTTCTCTAGTTTATGTTTTATTGGTTGTCTTACAGATTTATCGGTTAAACATGAGAAAAAGCCAAGCTAGAAGCAAAGAACATGAAGAGACGAACGCATAGCCGCAGACGGTTCAGAAAACGGAGTCAGAACGAAGATTTAAGAGGGTTTTAAAGTCATGTCCTAGCTTGGTTAAAACCTTCAAAACTAGGACAACATACGAAGAAACTGTCGGCTGATTTCAACATATGATCCGGGACTTGTTCCAAGACTTAAGTCCCGGACCAAAACAAATGAGAAACCAACGGCTGAAACAAGTACATGGTCCGGGACCTAACCCCAGTCCCAAGTCCCGGACCACATGTGATTTTAGAACCGAGGACTTTGCCTTCACTATGGTCCGGGACCTATGTCCTTGCCCAAGTCCCGGACCACACAAAATGTTTAAACCGAGAGAATTTTCTGCATTATGGTCCGGGACCTCTACTCTTGGCCAAGTCCCGGACCAAACCCAGCAATGTGATTGGCGGACTCCAGCAGAAAGGGGACGCGCCTGTCTCCTTCTTCCTCGCGTCGTTCTGCAAATGGATTCTGTTATCCATCTACTCCGCCGCACCGCCTACCATAAATCACTCCAGCTCTCTGTCCCCTCTGCAATAAATGAAGCACTCAGACTGCAATCAACTGCAATCAATTAAATACGTACGGATCTGCCTCCTCAATTCTCTATATAAACCCAACACCATTACTGCAAAAATACACAACGTACGACCAGAGGCTGAAGAAATCACAAACAGCTCCACACTCCATTCTCTTCCATTAAATTCCTCCCGTATCACCACACTTCTCCATCTTTTATTTATTTTTACCATTTCACCTCATCCACGTACGTACTCAAACAGAAGCAGTAAATTACAAAGAGAGAAAAGAGGCAGGCGAGTGCAGACCCGTTATTCGCAGGCAGTTCCTGAGTAATGAATATTTCAGTCTCTACTCTGTTTTTATTTATGTCAATGTCTGAGTAATCTCATAATTGTGCTTAGGATGGGTGTTTAACCCAAAATAACTCAGCGTATTTATAATACCGAGTTTGCTTATAAATATTTGTTTTGTCTCTCTCTATTATTAAATGTTTAAGAACTGATCATTTTTACTCATTTACGGTTTCTCTAATTTCAATGATTTTGTAAAATTAGAGAATAGACCACAAAGAGAGACAAACGTTAGATATTATCTCCTTGATTAGCAGATAAAATCCATCGCTGTTATAAAAGAATTCTCACTTAAAGCTAATTAATGATTTTAGACTTTTTCTGATTGTAAGAAGTTTAATGAATTAATTAAGAGCTGTCCTTATCTATGATTTAGAAAGGCCATAAGATAAAATTCTTAACAGACAAATAAGAGCAAACTAGGATTATAATTATTATCTGAGTTATAATTGGGCGATGTCACCTTCCTTAGCACATTTACCATCCACTTAATTCACAACTGTTTTTACTGTTTTTATTATTTCTTTAATAATCCAACAACAAATCAAGCTTGCCTCCGGCTAAACCCCTTTTACAGTTTTCTTTTAACTACCTAAACTAGGATAATTGAACAATCTCCTTGTGGATACGACACTTGTTTTACTACTACGAATAGGTACACTTGCCTAATAGTTTGTTATAATTCTATATTAATTATAGTGTAGTTTTATCCTAACACTTATATATTGTGGTTGCTTTGCTGCGCACCGTAACTTAATCTACCTGACAGGTATTATTCTCACGGTCTCCACTACCGAAGTAGCTTTATCTGTCTTATATTGCCCATTCATGGCACAATTCTTCGATTGTTGACTTCAACGACTCGTCTTATTGAAATACCCCAAACTTAGATATGGTGTTTAAGTGATAAACTAAGATATAAGGAGGCTAAATAATGCCTTAGAAACATTAAGGAACAATTTAAATCAAAGAAAACATAAGGAAACGCCAAAAGAGCAGTTAAGCAAAAACGTGCTCTAAGCTTGGAGAGACTTGGGTGAGCACCCAAATATCATGCTAAGACCTTAGTAATACCCTAATGGTTATTTTAAACCAATTACCAAAGAAAACCAAGCTTGAAAACAAGTTAAAACACAAAATGTGCTTTAAGGAGTCTTAAAGCACATTTTTGAAAAATTGTCTTGTAAATGGGTTTTGGGTGGCTAAATGTCCATCATTACTCTTTAATAAACATGTGTACTACTTAGTATCACATTAGGAAGTCTAAATCAATGAGAAATCAAAATTTCACAATTATGTGCCTTGTTTAGTGAATAGTAACCAAATAGTGCTAGTTTAAGACATTAGTCAAAGTAAGTCAATTAAATGGTCAACAAAGACCACAATATACCTTATTTGACCAAGGGGGCCGGGTTTTAAGTGTGACTCACCACACTTATCTAGTTAAGTAAAGAAGAAAGCAAAAGTAAGTAAATTCACTATTAACCTTTTAACATAAATATCTTACCTTTGTATACCTCTCTCCTCACCTCTTCATTCTCTTTTTTCACCACCGGTTTCTCTTGCTTTCTCCATTCTCCATTGACGTGAAGAGCAGCCCCCATGTAAGCTCCACCTTCCTTTGATTACTACTTACTCATTTTAGCTCCAAAACCAAAACAAATTACATATCCTTCTAAGTTAGCTCAAGCTCTTCCTTTCTTTCTTTCCAAAACTTCAAGAGCTCCATTTTGGTGCCAAGCCAAACCGCCATTAGAGGAGGAAACTCAAGCTTGGAGATTTCATTGGCTTCTCCATTCTCTTAAGGTAAAGAATATGTAAGAAAATCTAGGTTTCCATCATTCTCCTCTATAACCAAAAACTTCTACTCATGGGGCTCCATTTTTATGCCTCGTTCTAGCTTGTTTTCTATTCTCCAAGGGCAAGAGGAGGTCCTTCTTGATTCATATCCAAGCTTGTCTTGAGAATTCAAGGTAAAACAATCAATTTAATACCTTAAAACACATTTTTGACCTAGGTTTCATTCCTTAAGGTTAGTGTATTATTTGGTACTCATTGGAGTCATTGAATATTGTTTAGAACATTGGCAAGGAGAGTTTGATTTGGTGACCGAGATTGATCAAGGGAAAACCTAAGGGAGAAAGTTTGTGAAGCTTGAAAAAGAACAAGGTAAATGTCTTACCTTAAGGTGTTTAATGCATTAAGGGATGGGATTTAGATATGTGATAAGTTTAGCTTGGAGTTTCCATTAGGAAAGGGCTATAAAAACCTAGGAGAAACAATGATTATATTTGAGAACTTGTGATTGAAGAGCAAATGGAAAATGAGATAGTTAGATAATTCAAGGTGAATTATAAGAACACTTATATTGTGATGGGAGCCATGTTGTGTGTATTTGCAGGTCAAAGGCAATATATTGTGGAAATTCAGTGCTTAATATTTATGCATTTAAGGGCCTAAGTGCCAAGCAATTTAAGTTATGCACTATATTGTGATGTAGTGTAGTTTGGGTGTATATGTGTGTTAAGATGGTGTAATGAGAATTTAAGTGTTTATAGTGTGAAAGTGGTGAAAATTTAAGTGCTTGGGTGTAGGAATATACTAGGGAAGCCATGTCGAAATTTGATGGAGAAACTAAGTGTTTAAGATGTTTTAAGGAGATTTTAGGAATAAGGATGTTCTAGTAAACCTTAAGGGTTGTTTTAGTGAAAATAAATAAACTATGGAGTTCTTGTGCACTAGGATGATCTAGGGGATGTTTAGGCGGAACTAAGGGTTTCCATGGTGAGTTTAAGGCACCAATACCAAGACTAAGGAAGTTAGAAAACTTGTGCAAAGTTCAAAGGAAAACTAGGGTAATGACTTGTAAACATGTGCTAGCCTATGTAGCTTTAGGAAGGATGAGAAAAGGAAGTAGGTGTGAGCAATGATGCATGAGGAGTAGTTATGTGGTAAGTAGAAAGACACCTTGGTTAGAGAAAGTCCTAGGTGAAAACACAAGTTGGAAGTATAAGGAACTAAGCTCTAAGTGTTAAGGATTTAGTAAGAATTTGAGTAAAAGTTTAAGGAGGTTGTTGGATGATTTAGGGAGATGTTAAGGTGTTTAAATGATGTTAAAACATGTGGGAAAATATGAGGAATGATTAGGAAAAGATTGGGGTGAAAACGGAGTCCTAAAAGAGGAGAAAAACACTTTAGAAATTAGGTTCTGTAGTAGACCGCCCCTAGGGACCGCCCCTGTGGGGAGGTCCTGTTGTCTGCTGAAGCCGTGGGACTTTCTGTTGTGGACCGCCCCTGGGACCTCCCCAGTGGGGCGGTCTGGACCAGAACAAAAAAAAAATTAATTTAAGGAGGATAAGGGGGCATTAGAAGTAAGCTAGTAAGAGGGCAATGGTGATTAGATAAGTAAGTATATGAGGGCTTAAAGGATTAAGTTAAGTAAAGGATTTTAAGTGTTTAAGGTTAAGTTCTAAGAACTTAGTGAGTACTAATTGGGAATGAAGGGGATTGTTAGGTATTGATGTTATTGGGTGAACAAATGTAAGAGACAATAAGAAACATGCACTTAAACGTTTAAAGATAAAAACCACAAGGACTTAGTAAATGACAATGGGTAAATGTTAGTGTTTAGAAAGGTTAAGTAAGTGAATAACGTTAAGTTGAGCTAAATAATGACTTAAAACTGAATGAATGTTTTAGGACTTGTGAATTGGGACTTGGAAGGAGATAAACTGAACAATCGCCGACGGTGAACGGTACATCTTTCTTGTGACCTGCTTGCTAACGAGGTGTCCCTCGGCTTGTGTGCTATTTGTTTATGTGTGCGACTAAACAAGAATAAAGCATGCAACCGGTTTTATTGTACTTATTGTGTGTGTGTTGATTTACACTAACACATGAGACTTGAGGTAGTTACTAACAAGGTTTAGTACGATTGGGATTAAGATGAGGTGTTGCATTGGTGAACAATTGGTTAATACCTGAGAAGGTTTAACCGATACTTGGTTTGTAAGATTATCACTAACTGAAACTTAAGGGGGGAGTGAGGAACCCGGGACTGACTCCGGTCATGCATGCTAAGGAAAGGGGGTCGGTATCTGAATCAGATCCGTCTTCCGCTTAAGGACTTGTCTTCGGACTTGTTGCCTAGGGTCGGTTGCCGGCTCAGCTACACTGGACTCCCGTCCAAGGTAGGTGGCATTAAGATGGTGCGGTAGGATCACCTAAATCCTAAGTTTAAGTTAAGCTACAACCATTTCCATTCTAGGAACGGTTTGTATACTGAGGTTAAGATAAGGTAAGACTGAGGTAAGTTAAGGAGAACTGAGGATAAGAGGAATCAGATCTGGAGGAGGTTATTACTAACCCACTTGTTAAGGGAACGCTTGAGTCGTTCATTTGTGTGTGAACTATGTATGTTCAATTGTGGTTAGTTGATTTATTGCACTTCATATTATGTTTGTGTATCTAATCAATTTCCATGCTATCGACAATTAGTCGTCGTAGCCCCGTTAGCTTGGGGGCCATGAGAGGGCGTACCAGCATTCGTGCTGACCCCCTTTGGGGGCTGTTTTTACACTTGCAGGTAAGTGGCCCATGAAGTCATACCATGAGAGTAGAGCGGTTAGACTTAGGATGGGTTATTTATTTTTGAGCACGGGTTGCGCATGTGCGCCCGTCTGTTTATATTTAAACTGATGTAAGTTTATGTTCATGGCTTAGAAACTTAAACTCGGTTGGTTGGTGGCGTTTTGGTCGGTTTGTATATTTTGGATAAGCATTGTAAATTGGTAAGGTCGGTATTTTCTAATGATCAGACCGTGGCAAGGTCCCGGTGTTTGTTATTTCCGCTGCGACGTTTGTGACTAAGTTGTTAAGTTTTGCGAAAACCGGATTTTGGACGGGGTGTTACACTTATATACAATCCCCTTCATGGTGTAAACACACTGGGTTCCCCAGGTTTAATGTAAGGCGGTTGTCACATCATACTGTAAGATTGTTATCATTCAGCTCGAAGATAATTGCTTCAAATTCAGGTTTATTTCACTCAAAGTCTCATAACAAGGAGAGGTATCCCCACCCTCAAGGAGTGGTTCGTTCTCCACCCCCGTCATTTATATTATCTCTCTATTCTCATTGGTGCCCTTTTCTGGCAATTCCTCCTCAATTTAGTATAGGTTTTTATAACCACTCGTATGTACGAGTTGTAGTTCATTCATGGCCTAGATAAGCCTTTTTATGCTTTCCTGCGCCTCGAGCTCTGATGTATGTAACATCCTTGGCTCGTAGGCCCTTAATGCTTGATTAGTATCAAGTGAGAGTCGTGTTCGGTTCACTGTTGTATTCTTAATCATCTGTAGGTTATTCACGTAATTCTCTTGTTCTCTGAACTCTGTCAATGTTGGGTCACATCATTGGATGTACTATTGGGTTTCACAATAAGTTGTTGTATCTCGCTTCCTGCTGTGGAAGTTCGCTTAGGTAATCGATGTTAATCAGTGTCTGTGACAATACCTTCGCTCTCATAGACTTGCGTCTTTTAGAATTAAGGATTCATTTTCATTAGGCATCTGCCTTCCGGTGTCTAAGTCGGATATTTACCCTGGCTATCATGTGCTGCCATGTCAATACTTTGTTCAACTTTCATTGACTACGCCACCCGTTAATGACTAATCATACTTGGGTGTTAATGAGTTAGGCAAGCAATACTTACCATCGTTTATGGGTCTTTTTCTGCTCAACTATACCAACGCGATGGTGTAGTCCTTTTGAGGTTCTCTCTTTCAGGATTGCACGTCTTTGATCCTAGGTAGGTCATTGCTTAAATTTGTTTTCTCTGATTCTGTTTCTGGGGTTTATCAACATCTTCAATGAAGAGTGCTGTTAATGGTATTATTCTGAGAGTTCATTCCGTTTTTATTGAAAGTTGTTATGTCATCCGTCTTCATTGTATGTCGTAATACCTTCCTTGTAGGTTATTACTTACATCTGGTCTTCTCATATTGTTGAGTAATCTCTTCGGTTCTTCCATTCAAGGTTAGGCTTGGTTTTGGGCTGATGTTCTTACCTGTAGTGTCAGTTGTCTGTTGTTGATGCTCACGTCGTTTAGTTTCCTAACCAAGTCCAGCTCCCTGCTGACTGGTGTATCGACTTAGTTTGTCATGGTCAGGCCGTCAGTCCCTTCCTATGTTTCGCTCTTCATTCTTAAGGATTTGTATTCCGGTGTTAATATGTATTATATCCGTGTTTTTTTTACCATTTGGTCTTCACGGCTTCCCGTATAGCTTCATTGCGGCAGCACTTGCCAAGGCAAGTGCGCCATGCAAGATGGGCTATCGGTACTGTGTACGTCGGTAATGGTACATTCTCCTAAACTCCATGTAGGTGGTAGTCCATGGGACTCCTTCTTTGCCCTTTTTGGCTTTGGTTAATTGATTATCTGGGCAGCTTCCTGACTGCTTTTGTTAGTATAGTTACTTATCAGGGTATTCCTCTTTCTGAGGGGACCCTTTTTCTTTTGCTTTCGCCTTGGTTCTCACTCTCGTTTCCACACCTTCGTCGTGGTTATCGAGTATTGACTCTCCTTAGGCACTATGTCACGTCGTAGTCCTATCTTGGAGTATGACTTGCATATGCATTCGTAGTCGTCTGAGCTATTCTAGTCAGGTCTTTGCAACCCCTTTTTTTCTGTAGGTTCGGAGTTATCCGCTGCATAATTGATTTTTAGGTAGTCCCTATGCTCTTGCGCGGTATTATCCCGCTGTTATTTCTCCTTTGGACTGTTGTCCGGTGTTTCTGTCACTTCTCTTGTCCTCTCATTGCATTCGTAGTACTTTTCTTCTTACTGGTATGGCGGGGTTATATCGACTGCGTAGCATGTCGACCCGAGTTACCGGTAATTATTATTCTCTCATTGGTAAGATTCCGTTGGTAGTGCCTATTTCCACGCTGCGCTCCAATTAGGACCTTCAAGTCTTGAAAGACTATTGCATAACGAGGTGTTTCTCGTATTTACACAATGCTAAATAACTGCCAGATCGGGTTTTCCCGAGTAAGAGAAAGCTTGTCATCTCTCTGGCGTTCATTTATGGTATCCTAGAACCAGGGGCGCAGAGGGCGGGTCAGGTATTATAGATATCCGATACACATCGGGAAATCCTAACTAACGCACCTCTCGCACTAATACTCAACCCTTATCCCAAAGTCTACTATTACTAACTCGGTAATCCTAACTACGCTCTGATACCACTTTTTGTAACACCCCATCTCCGAATACAATGATCGTCGCCCTAAGTCCATCTCGTTCATTGACAACGCAGCGGAAAAGTTCTACTAAATTGGTGTTACCGCCGTTAGTCACCCACGTGACCAACTAGGCCTATCCTCTTACAAGTCACGGTCTGACTAACCGGATAATTACTCGAGCATCTATACAATACAATCCATAAACCACAACTTATACCGAGTATCTCATATCCTAATACATCATACTAACATCTCATCCGTTTACTAAACGAGTGTACATGCATAACTCGTGTAACAAATGTAAAAGTAACCCGAAGTACTCTACCCGTTCCTACTCTCAAGACGGTCGTCTTCTGCTATTCACCTGTAAAATAAACAGTTGACCCCGAGGGGGTCAGCACCTTTTCTGGTACGATTCTCTTATAGCCCCCAAGCTAACGGGGCTACGACTACTAATTGTCGATAGCATGAAGTTGATTAGATACACAACATAAGTAAGAAGTGCAATAAACAACAAGCCACATATGAACAAACATAGTTCACACACAATGAACGACTTAAAAGAGTTCCCTTAATAAGTGAGTTAATCATTTAACTCCTTAAGATATGATTTCTCTTAATCTTAGTCCATTCTTACCTTACCTCAATCTTAATCCTTATCTCAAATCTTATCTCAAATAAGACAACCGTTCTTTAATTAGAACCGATTGTACCTTAGTTCGTTGTTTATTTTTGTTGGGTTGTTATTAACCCTAGCCAGTGAGTTATCAGATCCACTAGTTTAAATAAACAATATTTCTTAAATTATGAGGGGGTAGGCTTGACCCTCCTGCGCCAACTGAATTTGCCTCCCACCTCGAACTGTTCATTTGTGGTGGTCGAGTCTATTTGTCGACTCTAGGCGACGAGTCATAAGACAAGTCAAACGGAAGACGGATCTAATGTCGATGCCGACCTCCTTCCTTAACATGCATGACCGGAGTCAGTCCCGGATTCCTCACTCCCAAGTTCCAGTTAGTTAGAAGTCTCAAAGTCAATGTTGTTAGTTAACCACTTTCGGTTACTAACAAAACAATATTTGGGTGTGTTCCTTATTCTCACACAATTCATTACTAAACATTGTTAGTAAGTTCTCAAGGTAAGTTGTGTTAGTGCATCACAATCACACAACAAACATAATATTCCGGTTGCATGCTTTATCTTGTTTAGTCGGAACATATAAACAATTAGCACACAAGCCGAGGGACACCTCGTTAGCAAGCAGGCTACAAGAAAACCATACCATACACCGGAGATTGGCTAGCTCTTAATAGCATGTTCGCCTAATCAGTCGAACGCCTCCGACTACCTAAATCTGTAACCAGAACTAGTATTAGTATCCTGTGTCTTAGAACTAGTTTGGTTCTCTTTTCAACTTAAACCTCTTTCTAGGTTAACCCGGGTATAATAGTTTACCGTTAAATGGGTTCGTTCATTTAGGAGCGTTTTCAAGCTCAATTCTAATTCATTAACATACTAACGTCGTTAGCAGTTACTTAGTTGCACAGTCCAACTTTAGACTTATACAGACCTTGTATTAGGTTTTCGTAGTTTTCACTATTCATTTATTCACTATTCATTTATACGGTCTCATATTCTACTATTCATTTATACGGCCTCGTATTTTACTATTCAATGTATTTCACTATTCACGTATACGTCTCATATTTTACTGTTCACGAATACGTATTTCCTATTCATGTATACGGATACTATTCACGTATACAAGTACTATTCATGTATACCAAAAAATTTCGTATACGTCCGTATGATACTCCGTATCATACGTATTTATTTCTTTTTCCAATATAACTTGTATTTTCACTAAAAATCCTTTAATATTGATTTCTTCTATTTTTCTTAAATTACGGGTATACCTCTCGTATACCCCAAGTTATATACAGGTCTCGTTTAACCCCGTTAACTCTGTTTCTTTTACAACTTGTTTCTAAATTCTTTATTTAATTTCCTTAACCTTCTAAACACATAAAAATGTGTTATTTACATTCCTTACCCATAGCTTTCTTTTATTTCTATTTTACTCATAATAAGTTCTAAACTTGTTATTTTTATTTCTAATTTCTTCCAAAGTCTTTCTTAATTAATTTCTTCTATACTTTTGGTCAATTACCAAAATATACCCAAGTTTGACCAGTCTTTTACGGTCAAACCCCTAACTTTCCAGAATTTACAATATTACCCCTAAAGTTAATTTATCTTAACTTTTTATTCCTTAAACATTTTATTATACCTAATCTTTTGCTATAATTTTTATTCTAACTCATCTAAATATTTTATAAACTGTCATTGACCATGTTTGACCACGTTGACCACTTTGACCACGTTTGACCAGTAAAATTACCATTTTACCCTTGTGGTTTATTCTTTCATTTATTAACCAATTTAACTCAATTAATTTCTAATTTTCGTAATTAATTTACCTACAGATTTTTGAACATAAACAATCATTTTAAACATCTCTAAATAACCAGATTTAATTATCTAATGTTA
Organism: Limonium bicolor; assembly: GCA_023374045.1. NCBI lineage: Eukaryota > Viridiplantae > Streptophyta > Magnoliopsida > Caryophyllales > Plumbaginaceae > Limonium > Limonium bicolor. Next base: position 17,346 of record JAIOTZ010001045.1, read on the forward strand.
TAGTATATATATCCATCCTTTACTAACTTTTAAATATACCAAAACCTTATAAATCCTTATAATTCTTATAATCCCTTTATAAATTGTAAACTTAATTCTACAATTATTTTCTCATCACCTAAACTCTCAAAAATTCCATATTAACCTCATATATTTTCGGCAATCACATTATGTTACCAAAACTTCTTAAATTTTACATATTACTCTTAATTACTCTAATTCTTTTAATTTAACTAAGTTAGATAATTTTTCTAACTCAATTATATCCCCATAATTTCGGCCATAATAAATCATAGTTTATGAATTTTTCTTGATGTATTATGATAGCTTATATTGAAGCTTATATCATAAGGAGTATATAATCTATTCTTAGATTTAATAACTTTTAACTTTTAATAAGCCAAAAATTGAATATAAATCACTAAAATTTCGGCAATAAATAATAAGATGAAGAACATGTTAGATCTTATATAGATCAACAATTAGAACCTTGAAATAGGTAGTTGTAGGATTTACCTTGTATATTAACCTTTACCTTAATATTTAAGCTTGATTTCCTTAGAAATTTTGACAGCATTTTGCTAGAGAAATTGGCTCCAAAATCATAGAATAAGATGAAGAATAAGAAGGGTTAGTAACCCTAGGCACTCGGCCTTGATGAAAATCAAAGAACAAAGAGTTTCCAAGAAGGCAATGTTTTACCTCGAGAATCACAGGCACTTCTTCATGGTTTTTCCTCATAGTTTGGGGACACATGAGCTATGGATGGAAAGATATTCGAAATAGGATTTCAACGAGCTATCAAGCTTGGAATTTGGACTTAATATGCGAAAGGTATGATCTGTGCAAGACAAGGTGTTCTTTAAGGTTCTAATCTAGCAACAATGGAGTATTTGTGGAGTTTCTTCAAAGGGAGGAGGAGCTACGAGTTCAAGAGCTCTAATAATGATGAATGAGTGTCTGATTTATCAATTATCCAGGAGACAATGTGATAAAGCACTCATGGAAAGGCTTAATAGGTGTAAAGTAAGCAAAATGACATTTTAACACCTTTATGACTCATGCATGAGGTCGGTCACCTTAGTCAAGGTTGGACCCGATTTTTTTGTTTCTCCCTTGTATTTATGTAATTAGATGTATTAATATTGTACATAAGAACTTATACCATGTGTTAGGTATGTTACATAGCCGAAATGCCTTAAAACACCATTTTATGTGCTTTCAGGTACACATTGTGTATGCAATTTGTTTTGGCTAGTTTAAATGTGTCCTTAGTATATTTACATCATTTAAAAATTTTTTCATGAAATAGCATGTTGCTCATTCCAATTTAAACCAAGTCGTTTAGTGGTTTCTCCTTGACTTTCGTCAGTTTTAATCCCTGACTTACTGTGGGCTTGTATACTTATTTTGTGTGTATACGTAATGGTTCCTGTGACCATTTCATTGTTGTTTTATTGGTTTTTATGGTATTTAGGCTCATTAGCCTTTCGTTCCATGTATACATGCTTAAAGTACATTTTTCCTTAAAGCACATTTTTGCTCTAAGGTGCGTTTTCGGTTTAAACGCTAATTCAGCTTAATGCGTATTACTAATCTTAGAGGTATTTCATAATTGAAATCTCTTGGGAACTTATTGGTAGTTCCCTAATTTATTTGTGCTCTTTAAACACCTTTTTGCTCTAATTGTTCTTAAAGCATGTTTTGGAGTAAATTGTTGTTTAATACTTTTTCTAATGTTTCTAAGGCACGTTCTAGCCTTAGTAATCCTAATTAGATAGTTCATTAATATATTAAGGTTTGGGTATTTCACATTTCGAGCATCTGTTGTGAAGGAATGAAACTCTAAGTAGAATCGCGTTTGAAGTCCTGAAAATATGTTTCAAAGATGTTGATGTTTAAAACCTAAAAAAGACGTTTGTAGTCGGTTTGGGCGGAGCAAAATCATCTTCCGACTCAAAATCAGATGGTTCGTCCGTATGTAACTACATCGTCGACAGGATAGCCCTTTAGTATACTCTATATGTAGACAACATTCAACGGGCGTAAATCGGTGGAAATGATAGACATAATGTTGAAGATGGAAATTCGTTGATGTTTAAAACCTAAAAAAAGACGTTTGTAGTCAGTTTGGGCGGAGCAAAATCATCTTCCAACTCGAAATCAGATGGTTCGTCCGTATGTAACTGCATCGTCGACAGGATAGCCCTTTAGTTTTGACCTTCTAGTATCTGTATAGATCTTTAGCTAAGCAAGCATTATCAAACTAGCTTTGGAACAGATGTATGAACGATGAATTTGTTTTTATTAGATAAAGTATATTGCACATCCAGGTTTCTTATTAATGTGTGCGTTGACTAAATTGTAACATTATGATGAGTGACAAATACTGAAGTATGAATTCAATTGATGAATCTCTTTCGACTGTTTTAATAATGTTTACAAATGAAAAGAGAAGTTAAAAAACTAAACTATTCAAATATTTATCTAATCTTCTAAAACCATTGATACTGGTCCATCAAGATCGAGAATTTCAATCCAATGTCGCGTTGGTGCAAATGAGTTTGCGAACCAATTCAGTCGTGTATACTGTCTTTCGTACCAGTCTCGTTCACATCGACCCAACCACCAATCTCTTCTACTCTCTAGGTCATCAAGGCATGCACGTCTAACTGCTTTCCATTGGTTTTCATCATTGTACACAAAATCAGAAATAGCTCGAAACACAGTTTCCATCGCCTACTATTTCCCTGTAACCTGTAATATAATCAAGTAATTTCTCATCAAATTCAGTCCAATACGGAGAGGAGTTCCAGGGGCTCCAGTATGTCGGTGGTGGTGAATGTTGTTGCGGTGGATTTTCTTGCATCATCGGGCCTTCTGCAGTTTGACTCATTCGCTCAGATGACCATCGCATTAATTGACTGTGTTCCATTGTTGAACCACGATCGATTTGACTTTCGGGTGCTATAGAGCGTCGCTGAGACTGTGAACGTCATAGGGGCTGAAACGAAGTATCCATTCTTGTTCAATTCAACCCTTCTTTCTATCCTATGTTACATGGTTACGATCGCAAGTTCAATGAGAGAAAGAGAGAGAGAGAGAGAGCTTTCGCTGGAGTCAGCTTAAGTCTAATTGCTGAATATAGCGTGTCTTATTTCATGGGGTACACCCCTATTTATAGTGTTTTTACATCTGACCTCATGTTGCCAGCCTGTCCTTTTACATATATAAGTACAATTTTACCCCCTCTTAGCGGCTTTGGCCGGTCACAGGCGACCGGTCGCATTATATTTTATCTAGCCTGGTTTGTCCGGTCATAGATGACCGGACGCTTTACATTTACTTTTAGCTCTATTTTCATCCGGCTAGAGGTGACCGGATGTTTTATATGCCCTTCTTTGGTTGGTACCATTTCTTCCCTTCTCATCAGTGCCAAAGTTCTATCTTTTTGAATTTTGATGAAGAAAGTAGAACTTCTGTGTCTTGGTTCGTGGAAAAAATTTTGCGGCTGCGGTTACCCCCGAGATTTCACGTCCTGTCTGTGTTTGGTCCTTTCCCACCTTATCCTAGTCCCACAAGTTTTTTCTTCATATTTGGAGAGAAAGAACTTTTAAAGGGTCCGTGCAGGGCTCGGACTCGTGCCTGGCTTGCGCCGCCCCTTTCGAATCTTCTCGTCTGTTTTCGATGTGGAATACGTGGGGTTCCTTTTTCGGTTAACGTCAGAGTTGTCTTTAGAAGCGTGTAGTTCTCCCTCTTTCTGCAAAAAGCGGTTTTTTGTTTGTACATATATATATTTTATTTAATTTTGAGGGAATAGCCTTCCCTTTTATAGTCTAAACTTTTGGGTTTCCTTCTCTTTCCTCCTCAGCTCCTACGTTCTCACTGTTTTCTCTTTCGTCTCTCCGTTGTCGCGCTCTCTGTTCTTGCCATTATCGCTGTTGTTTAAACCTTCGAATCTCCTCCAAATTTCTAGAGCTGATCATTCGGGCGGGGGGCCGGGTTCGGGCCGGGCCGAAGGAAAATTTTAGGCCCGTCGGGCCTATTTTAAAAAACCAAGCCCGTTTTACTGCTCGGGCCGGGCTGGGCTAGGCCCGGTTTTCCAGGGTTTTGCCGAAGCCCGGCCCGGCCGGCCCGGTTTTTTTTTTTTTTATATAAATTAATAAAAAAAAAATAATATATTTAAAGATAGAGATATATATATAACTAATAAAATTATATATATATATAATTTTGTATATTATATAAAATTAAATAAAATTAAATATGTAATATTACATTTTAAAAAATTATAATAAAAAATATAAAATCGGGCCGGGCCGGGCTTGCCCACAGGCTCAAAAAATGTGCCGCGGCCCGGCCCGGTTTTTTATTCGGGCTTGGTTTTATGTCCAGGCCCGCCCGGAAACCCAATCGGGCTGGGCCTATCGGGCTTTTTTACGGGCCGGATCGGACGGGCTGCCGGGCCGGACACAATTTGATCACCTACAAATTTCTTCCAATGTCTTCCTCTACTGCAAAGAAAAGCAAGGCTGCCGCGAGCTTTTCGACCGGCTGTTGAGGTAATTCAAGGCTCCCGTTCTTCTAGTGGTTTTCGCCCCACTTACTTGCAATCCTCGAAACCCTTCTTGACTGCGCGAGCCTTCTCCTTCTTCTTCGATTTTTATTCTCTTTCTCACTGTCTCAAAGGCGTCGAAGTCCCGCCAGACACTCAAATTTATCTCCATCTTCTAATTCCCACCCTTACGACGATTTTGGTCTTGGGTACGTGGTTTATGCCGACTTCTTTTCTCGTGGCTTGACCATTCCCCCACATCCTTTTGTCTTGGGGTTTTTGCTTCGTCGCTGCTGTTCTCTTGCTCGTCTACACCCAAAGGCCGTTTCGTATCTTCACACCTTCATCGCTCTTTGTGAAGAAAACAAAAATCGGCCGGAGGGCACCGAATTCGCCCAATTCTTCACAGTTAGGGTTGATCCTGATAGCCTCACTATTATAGCGAAGGCCGGATTCTCACTTTTTGACTACAAGAGGTGCAGGATGGGAGCTCACGGTGGTTCGTCATCGTTCCCCCATCCGACCGTTATTTGGGTGTTCCATACTGCTCTGAGGTCATTAAAGGTCAGCTTGGCTGCCCCTCTACTCCTCCTGCCGAATTACCCATCTCGAGGATTCTGAAGGCGCAGAGCCGTGAACCATTGACGGTTGAGGCATTTTTCACCAATGCGCGCTTATCTTCGCTAAAAACCTACTACAGTAAGTGTTAGTTAACAATATAAATTCTTTTTCTCCATTGTTTTTCCTTACCGTTTTTGTGTGTGTGTTGTGAGAGTAGATTTCTTTCAGAAGGGGGACAAATCGGTCCCTTCAATAGTTGGAACTTTGTTAGTTTCAGAGCGGGGACAAAAGGGTTGACTACTACGCTTCGGTAGATGCGGCCGTTGGTGCGGCTGAGCAGCTTTTGGGAGATACGACCTCTTCTAAGCGTTCCAGGCAAGGGGCAGAAGGTGACCAAGTTGGGCAACAAAAGAAAAAGAAAAGCGTTGAATCCCCTGAACGCCCAAACGCCGGATTGCCAGGTACTTGGCACGTGAGTCTAGAGTTGAGCGCCGTGTTTTCTCCCTCTCACCCCTTAGTTCGGGTCTGGATCTTAGTTCTCGCTTGGAGCGGGAATCCGGTCACCCGACCCCGATTTGCGAACAGTTTCCTGACTTGTCGGGCTACTTTTTTTCAGATCCTGCCCAAGACAATACTTTGGAAGACACGGGCCTTCGCACCGATTCTCCGGCCAAACAAGGTTTTATCAGACTCTCTACTTTTTTGAATAGTGTGTCCTTGCTCTGGTTCTGTAAATGCTTCGTTGTTTTTTCTAATAATGAGGCTGCATCTGGTTTTGATTGCTGCAGCAGTTCCTGTTCTGGCAAACACAAGCTTAAAAAGAAAACCACGTCAAAACCAAAGGTTCCACTGCCAGAGACATCAGGAGAGGTACAAACCTCCGCAACCCTGAGGCTTCAACCTCATACGATATTGCTGGAGCCAAGGATGCAGCGCGACAAAGGGCGATAGAATCCTGGCCGGTGCCCGAAAATCCTGAACTGCGGAGTAAACAACGGGAGGATACCATGGCCTCCCCTCCTTCTCCTCCTCCTCCTGCTCAGAAGTCCTTTACCGGCCCCTCCCAGAAGGAGAAGGAAGGATGGTTCTAACCGCCGCGGCCAACATTTACCTCTGATTTCCTGGAGTCCATGAAATACTCTGCTGTTTGGAAAGAGGCAATAAGGAGGTCCGGTCATTCGGATGGGATTTTTGCTCCTCCAGCAATTACCACCGCGATTAAAGATTAAAGATAAGTTGCGAACAGGAGACGGGGGGGGGGGGGGGGGCAGATGCCATCATGCGGCATTCTCTTCCAATTAAAGATATGTTTGACTTTATGTGGGAGGGCATCTTTCGGGTTGGTCCACTTTCCTTGATTTTAATAATTTTATTCGTAGTCCCTACTTTTGTTTGTTTCTTGACTTTTGGTGAATTGTGTTACTGCTTCAGGTGATGTCTATGGCCCAGAGTGCTGAGGTTCATACCAGTAACCTCCAGACCAGGCTCCGCTATGAGGAGAGCCGTGCTCACAATGCTCAAGAGGATCTGAGGCAAACTTGTTCTACACACGATGCTTACATCGATCATGTTCACTATGAGATTGATCTCAAGGTGAAGGAGAAGACTGAAGCGATAAACAGGGAGTTGTGGCTGTCCCGGCAAGAATGTACTCGTCAGCGTGATGAGTATGAACTGCAACTGAAGAATCTACGAGAGGAGAACTTTTCTCTCAAGAGCCGGAATCTTCAGGCCGACGCCGCTTTGAAAGAGGTACGAAATCGACTTGCTTTTGGAAAAGATGAGCTGGCACGGGCTTTCTCTGACTTAGAAGTTTTGCTAAAGCAGGTGCGTGCTGCCCATCAAAAAGAGGTGATCTCCCTTCAATCTGACAAGACTTTCCTCTCTGATGAGAAGAATTATTTTAAGCAGGAGGTCGCGACGCTTGAGCTGGAGAAGCAGGCTCTTTCTCGTGAAAACAAGACCCTAGTAGAGGAAAAAGGCAAGCTCATTCAAGAGCTCAACTGCTTATCAGAAGAAAAGGCCGCACTGGAAGAGCAGTCAAGAGCTTCTTTTGAACAGGAGAAGCGATCTATGCTTCAGGATTATTCCACACTAGAAGAGGAGAAGAGGGCTCTTGCTGAAGAAAAAACTATCTTGGCAAACGAGAAAGCTAGTTTGGAAAAAAGAGTGAAAATTTTGGAGGATGCCATGTCTCGTCTTCGAACTGAGAATGCCGAGCTGTCAAACAAGGGTAAGCCTTTGGACTTGATTTTTGTTACTTTCTTATCCTATCTTTATTCCTTACTTGTCTGGTCTTCCTGCCAGGTCTGAGTTCCGACAATCTTTTGAAGCATGTCCAAAAATTAAGCGATCGAGTGAACAGTGTTAATGAGGAGCTTTCTTTAGCCAACACTCATTGCGACCGGTATCGGGCCCAAGTCTTGACCCTTGAGGCTCAAGTGGCTAAGCTCACATCATTCTCTCGACAAACTCAAGAGGAGCTGCAAAAGCAAAGTACTATTAACGCTCATCTGAAGGAATCATTCGCCTCCCAATGCCATAGGATAACCAATATCTGCCGCCAGACCATCTCAGAGTTCTTTCTGGAGAAAGGGGAGGTATGGATGACGTTGTACAATGTTGTTTAGAGTTCAACACTGTTGCTCAGAAGTTCAATTTCTTTGAAGAACTCGAGAGATTGGCCGTCTCCCAGGTGTACCTGCTTTGGTCCTGGTCAAGCGTCCTTTCTGCCGGCCGGAAGTGATGTCCAGCCATCTGTTGGGGGAATGCGGCATGCTACAGGAAGATCAAAATCCACAGAGAGTTTGCCAATAGTGCTGACAAGTTAGCTGTAGAAAAATAGAATGCTTGTGTAGATTTTTATTTGGCGTTTGGCGTGTATTTTAGTGAACCCCATATTTTTGTAATGGTCGTACCTTTGTAAATGAATTTACCCCCTTTTGGGAAGAATCCAAGCTTAACCCCTTACTGCCTTTATTATCCTTTTGTCGGAGCGACCGGTCTTTTGGTGCCTTGTTTCTACTTTTTTAACCAAATGTCTAATACTGGGGTATTTTTCCCTGAATGGTGCTTTTGGGCATTTTATTTGTTACGTGGTTACCTTATGTTGGTTTTGTTAGCCGTATGTTTATTTTTAAGGTATGAAAAGCTTGCGGCTTGCTGACCGGACTTTTACTTTCAAGGTACAATAGCCTGCGGCTCGTTGGCCGGTTTTTTTTCTTTCAAGGCATGAGCCTGCGCTCGTTGGCCGGTTCTTATTTTCAAGGCATGATAGCTTGCGGCTTGTTGGCCGGTTCTTACTTTCAAGGCATAATAGTCTACGGCTCGTTGGCCGGTTCTTACTTTCAAGGCATGATAGCCTACGGCTCGTTGGCCGGTTGCTACTTTCAAGGCATGATAGCCTGCGGCTCGTTGGCCGGTTGTTACTTTCAAGGCATGATAGCCTGTGGCTCGTTGGCCGGTTGTTACTTTCAAGGCATGATAGCCTGCGGCTCGTTGGCCGGTTGTTACTTTCAAGGCATGATAGCCTGCGGCTCGTTGCCGGTTGTTACTTTCAAGGCATGATAGCCTGCGGCTCATTGGCCGGTTGTTATTTTCAAGGCATGATAGCCTGCGGCTCGTTGGCCGGTTGTTTCTTCTTTTTCACTTTTCAAAAAATAATACCTCTTTATTGAAGAATCATAGATTTTACACATAGAACTTTTTCAAACATTCTCCATGCCAAGAATGCGGCAACTCGCACCCTTCACTATTTTTTAAACGGTATGAAGCTCGTCCAGTCCTTTGGTGTATGATGTATGGTCCCTCCCACTGGGGCTCTAGTTTCTTGGGTTGTTTGACTTCACGGAGAACCAACTCCTCTGGGGCAAAACTTCGCTCTTTTATTCTTCGGTTGAAATACCTCTCCACTTTGGACTTATCTTTTGCCATCCTTACTTCGGCGGCCACCCTAGTTTCTCCGAGGAGGTCTAGATGGTCCTGTATCCCCTGATTGTTGATCCTTTCATCATATGACTCCCATCTTATTGATGGTACTACAATTTCCACCGGAATGACAGCTTCCAACCCATATGTTAGTCTGTAGGGTGTTTCTTCTGCTGGCCCCCATTCTCTTGTCCTGTACAGCCAGAGGACTTGGGGCAACAATTCCGTCCACTTTCCTTTTTTTTCATCGAGCTTTTTCTTTATTGCTCTTACTATCTGACCATTCACGTTCTCGACTTGCCCATTTGCCTGGCGGTGAGCCACCAATGCGAATCTTAAGTCAATTTTCCATTTTCGCAGAATGCTCGAAAACTTTCGCAATTGAATTGCGCTCCGTTATCTGTTATTATTGCTTTTGGAATACCAAACCTGCACACCACGTACTTCCAAATGAACTCTTGTGATTTTCTGGCTGTAATAGAGACGGTGGGCATTGCCTCGACCCATTTTGTGAAATAGTCGATGGCGACATACATGAACTTGAACCTCCCAGGTGATGCTTCCGGGAATGGTCCCACAATATCTAATCCCCACATAGCAAAGGGAATCGGACAGAGGATAGACTTCTGTTCCGCCGGGGGATTATGTATTTTGTTTCCGTGTTCTTGACACTTGACACACTTTTGTATATATTCTTTGCAATGTTCCATCATTTTTGGCCAAAAGTACCCCAGCCTCAAGATTTTGTGTACTGTAGTTCTTTGTCCTTGATGGTTTTCACAGGAGCCATCATGTACTTCTTTCAAGAGTTCATCCCCTTCGGCCATGGTAACACATTTCAGCGCTGGCCTTGCAAAAGATCGCTTATATAGCTGATTATCTTCAATGAAAAAGGACGCGGCCCTTCTTTTTATTACTCTGGCCTCCCTTTCCTCTTCCGGCAACTTTCCTTGGCGTATATACTCTATAATTGGAGTCATCCAAGATTCTGTTTTTGCACTTGGTTCCACAGTAAACACTCGGGTTTCATCTATGCTTGATGCAGTTTTGACTTCTAGCCATATTTTATTGGGCACCCTTTCGGCCATGCTTGCCAATTTTGCCAAGGCGTCTGCCTCAACATTCTCCTTTCGAGGAAGGTGTTTCAGCTCGCACCTTAGGAAGTTTGCTTTTAGTTCTTGGACCTTGAGCAAATAACTCCAAAGTTTCTCTTCTTTGACCTCATAGACGTTGTCATTTTGTCTTGCTACCAACATAGAATCCGAGTATACTTCTAACTCTGCGAGAAGTAAAAATTTGTAAGTTTTACTTTTGACAAGATTTTATAGGAAGAAAAGGAAAGAAAGAACATCTTCCTATGGGACCTGTTGCTCCTAGGGCGGTAGCTACTTCCAAACCCTGAATAAGAGCTTCGTATTCGGCTTCGTTGTTGGTGACGTCGAAGTCTAGCCGGAAAGCATAGTTTAAATTTTGTCCATCCGGCGCTTGTACCACTATTCCGGCTCCCGCCCCAGTTTTACATCGGGCACCGTCAACCAAGATATATGGATTCTGGGGCTGTCTCTCCTCCTTTGCAAAGTTTGTTTCCGTTATGAAATCTGCCAAAGCTTGGGCCTTAATGGTGTTAGGGGTGTCAAAATCGGGTTTCGGGTCGGGTTGAGCTCAACCCAAACCCGACCCAAAAATAGTTTTGGTCGACCCGAACCCGGAGCGGGTTGTACTTCTTTAACCCGAACCTGGAGCGGGTTGACCCGAACCAGACCCGTTTTTTCAAAAATTTATTTTATTTTTGAAATTTTGGATTATTTAATAAAAAATATAATAATATAATATTAATTAACTATTATGTACAATATATAATCATATGTTATCGATTAAATGTTTATTTTAGTCATAAATTAATCATTAAATACTAATTAAGTCATTAAATATAACATATTTTATATTTTTAATTAATTTTTTTTGGGTTACGGGTTAGCGGGTTCAACCCAAACCCGAAGCGGGTTTCAGTGACCAACCCGAACCCGACCCGAAAATCATTTCAGGTCAAAAATCTCAACCCGAACCCGGCTTTTGACGGGTCGGTTTCGGGTCGGGTTTCGGGTTCGGGTCAAGATTGACATCCCTAATTGCTGTCCTGGGTAAGAAATGAATTTCATATTGTGTTAGCTCTACTGTCCAGCTCACCATTCGGCCGGGAGCATTTTGGTTGTTCGCTATTTGCTTGAGCGGCCAATTGGTCCTGACGAAGATTCGATGTGACTGGAAATAGGGCCATAATTTTCTTGATGCTACCACCAAGGCGAACAAAATCTTTTCTATGTTCGTATACCGCCCTTCTGTTGGGTTCAAAATTTTGCCGGTATAGTAGACTGGTATTTCCCTTTTCTCTTCCATGATCAAGACAGCCGCAACCGCCCAATCTGTTGCTGACAAATAAAGGTAGAGATCTTGGCCAGGGGCAGGCACTCCCAACTTAGGTAGATCTGGAGAATTTCCTTGATCTTCTCGAATGCATCTATACACTCTTGTCCCCACTGAAATTTGCTGTTTTTTCTTAGGATGTTGAAGAACAGGATTGATTTTTCCTGCAGCTTGGAGCAAAATCTGCTTAATGTCGTGAGCCTCCTATTTAGTGCTTGAACATCCTTGATATTCTTAGGTGGGGAGAGATTGAGGATCGCCTGACTTTTTTCTGGGTCAACCTCGATACCCCGCTGTCCGACGATGAAGCCAAGAAACCTCCCTTTAGTTACACCAAATACACATTTCTCCGGATTCAGCTTGATTTGATATTTATCCAAAGTATTAAATGTTTCTTCCAAATCTTTCACGTGTTGCTCTTTTGATGGGCTTTTTACGACTATATCATCGACATAAGCTTCTACATTCCGAGCAAGTTGTTGACTGAATACTTTATCAATCATTCGCTGAAAAGTAGCTCCCGCATTTTTTAGGCCGAAAGGCATTACTTTGTACCATAATGTTCCGGCTGAAGTGATAAAAGACGTCTTTTCTGAATCTTCTTCATTCATTCTAATCTGATTATAACCAGAAAATGCATCTAGGAAGCTTAATACCGAACTTTGGGCAGTTGAAATTACCAATCTGTCTATTGATGGCAGGGGATAAAAATCTTTAGGACATGCTTTATTCAAGTCCGTGAAATCCACGCACATCCTCCATTTTCCATTTGCTTTCTTTACCATGACAACATTAGCCAGCCACCGTGGGTAAGTCACTTCCCTGATGAATCCGGCTTTGAAGAGCTTTTGGACTTCGGTTCGAGCTGCCAAATCCCTTTCCTGCCCTATTACTCTTTTCCTTTGCCTGATCGCCGGATGCTTTGGATCCACTCGGAGTTCATGCCAGATGACGCTTGGGTCTATCCCAGGCATTTCGTCTGTGCTCCAAGCGAACGTTGCCCTTCTTTTTTCCAGGAACCTCATTAAGTGAGTTTGTTCTCTGCTGTCAAATGCAGTTCCTATTTTAAAAAACTTAGAAGGGTCAGATTTTAGATTTACCTCTCTAGAGGGGTTCTGAGTCGCTTGGTGCTCTTCTTTTTCTTGACTTGGCTCTGAAGGAAGCGGCAATTTCCCATTGAATTCCTTTTCTGATCCCACTGTTTTGATCACCTCTTCATTGGGTAGACTGTCCATTATGCGACTTCACATATTCGAGCCATTTTCTGACTTCCTCTTATAGTAACCAATTTCCCGCTTTTGGTCAAATACTTCAATTTTAATGATGGGTACTACATATAGCTTTGAAGGCATTGATCCCTGGTCTTCCAAGATACATGTTATATCTAGAGAGACCTGGTACAATGAAAGCTATAAGTTTTTCTGTCCTTCTTTCATCTCCCTGACCCAAAGTTATTGTAAAATCTATACTGCCGGAAGATGTGGTAGAAACTCCTCCCACAAACCCTCCTAAAACCGCTGAATATGGCTTGATCTGGTCCTCCGGCACTTATAGCTTTTTAACTGCTTCTGCTGATATGACATTAGCTCCAGCTCCGTTGTCAATCAGGATTCCTTCCATCATTCGATCATTTACTTGTGCACGAATGACAAGTGGGTCGTTGTGAGGGTATAGCACTCCATCTTCATCTTCATCAGAAAAGAAAATTGGGGGGAGGGCCTCTCTTTTAGCAATTTTTTCTCTGGGAGTTCCTGATGCACTTCATGAATGTGCCTTTTTCTTTCATTAGGAGTTAGAGGTCCTACTTCCGAAAAAAGCCCTGTGAGTTTTCTTAGAAAAAGTTTTGTTAGCCTTCCTTGAAAGGAATTTTTTGTACTAAAAAAATATAGTGTGGAAATAAAAATACTATTTATCTTTATTTCTTAATGCGATGTTTGGTAAAGCTCACTCCCATACATCTTTGATTTTCGAAAGACAATCTATGATGGATTTTATTCTTATGACGCTTGTTGCTAGAAAAGAAAGCTTTACTTCCCTTTTTACAGACCTGTTATCATACCAACTGATTTGCTATGGTCGAGTTTGGGGTGGACCTCCTCTTCTTCTCGGCCTCGGGATGCGTACTGATTGTTGCTTTGGGAAGGATTTTGATTGCCGTACTGCTTCTACGACCCAGCCTGCTGTTTTCCCTTCTTTTTATTCTCATCAATGATTCTGAGCTCCTTGGCCAAAGTAGCACAGTTTACTGTTCGATGACTCCGGTTTCCATGGTACTCACAAAATGCCACTAGGATTTCTCCCTGCGGCGGCTTCCTAGGAAGGGGGAGATATCCTTCTCTTACTGCGGCCGCATATTTACCCGGATCGATGTAGACAATGGGCCTCGTGTTTTGATGCTGCGATCCTTGGGAAGAGGATCCAGCCGCTGTCTTGTAATATGGTCGGTACCTCGACCCCCCTCCTAACGAACCTCCGACGCCTCCACTTTGACCTCCTTTTTTCTCTGATGCGGTGTTCCTTTAAAGCTGTCCGCTAGCTCTTTCGCTTTATTTTCAGCTATCTCGGACTTCAAGTAGTCGTGAATCATCTCAGCCAGCTCCCCATGGGTCTTGGGTGCCTTGGTCGCAATTTTTCCGGCGAGACGGGGTTGTGCCAGGCCATTTCCAAAAGCTTTGATCAGAATTTTCTCATCAATGTCATCAATCTCTGCTACCTTTTTGTGGAAGCGCTCACTGTATTCTTTCACAGTCTCTCCCTTCCGCTGCCTCAGGTCATCAATTCTATCGTCTCTTTCTTGACTTTTTTACTCGCAGCAAAATATTGCGGAACTCTTCGGTTAGCTGCTTGAAACTGGTAATAGATTGTGGCGGTCTTATTGAGATCCATCCCAATGCCCTTTTCGAAAGCGTCCTTGGAAATAAATTGCAGAGAGCGAGAGAACTGATTCCCTGAGTGTTCATTGCGAACATAAACTTTTTGATATGTTGGGCGGGATCCCCTGTTCCATCGTATTTCTCGACCGTCGGAGCGACAAAATGCGGCGGAAACTTCGCTCTTCTTATCCTCTCTAAGAACGGATAAAGGCTCATGTCTATCTGATCGTCTTCTTCCACTCCTTCTTCGATAATGATCGTAGCATCCTTCCAGTCCTTGCTCTCTTCGCCATTACTTCCTTTCGAGTCTCTACTCTCAAGAGTTCTATAGCCTCAGTCATTTCTTCCCACTTTCTTTGGTATTCCTCATCTCTTTGCATCAGTTCTTGCTGCAGAATCTCATTTCCCTCCACGATCTTCTCATCGATAGATCTGACTAACCCCTTCAGCATATCTTCAAGATCTTTTTTAGAGATGGCCTCTGGCATCTCGGTACTCGCTTCTTCTTCAACACAATTACTCCCCCCTGCGGTGTTCTTCGGTGTTTTCTTGGATCTCGGAGCCATTTCGCGCGCTTAGATCCTGCAAAAAATAACATTAGCTACTTTAGATTTCTTCCTGTTGACATGAAAGAACATTTCCCTGCTTCTATGTGACTTCGTGGTTGCTACTAGTTGTTCGTTTCCCACATACGGCACCAAATGAAATGAAGTATCCATTCTTGTTCAATTCAACCCTTCTTTCTATCCTATGTTACCTGGTTACGATCGCAAGTTCAATGAGAGAAAGAGAGAGAGAGAGCTTTCACTGGAGTCAGGCTTAAGTCTAATTGCTGAATATAACGTGTCTTATTTCATGGGGGTACACCCCTATTTATAGTGTTTTTACATCTGACCCCATACTGCCAGCCTGTCCTGTTACATATATAAGTACAATTTTACCCCCTCTAAGCGGCTTTGGCCGGTCATAGGCAACCGGCCGCATTATATTTTATCTAGCCTGGTTTGTCCGGTTATAGATGACCGGACGCTTTACATTTACTTTTAGCTCTATTTTCATCCGGCTAGAGGTGACCGGATGTTCTATATGCCCTTCTTTGGTTGGTACCATTTCTTCCCTTCTCAGGGGCGGACCACGATTTCCAAGACCTAAATGCTCGTGCTCGGACTTGTCCCGAGTGTTTGGCCTCTTCTTTTTTTTGTACTGGGCCGACCCTTAGGCACCTTCACCTCTGGGGGCTGTAAACCAGTGTGATCATCTGGGGGCTCCCATAATAGCTTCCACGCGTTGAATGCTTGTTCAATTGTCGTAGGATCAAACCGCTCAGACAGATCCTTATACCATAGACTTACACATGAGAGTTGTTCCTCTGTGGTGTACGACTCATCACACGTTTGGCATTGTGCTTTGAACTCTTGTTGTTGGTCATATCTGAGTGTGAAATACACCAAACTTAAATATGGTGGTTAGAATATTTTAATATGGTATTAAAGGGCCTAATAGTGCCTAAGTAATTTTTGGTAAGGAAAATAAATCCAAAGAAATGAGTAAAGCGCTTAGAAAGCGGAAAATGCTAAAATGAGCGTTAAATAACCATAGGAGGTACGAGACCTCGGTTATAGTATCGTAAGAATTCCTAAGGCTTATTTATGCCTAATTAGTATACGGGAATGATTCCCGAAGAAAACGGACCCGAATAAGGTATTAAAACGCTAATAGAGCTTTAGCGCACATTTTTCGAGAAAACCCTGAAAACGTGATTTTAAGGGGTCAAACGAACCCGTAAAAATTATAAATCAATAAACAACTATTATTAAGCAATGACGGGAGCTTAATAGCAAATAAAAATAAAGAAACGAGAAAATCCCGGAAAACGGACCCGGTTAGTGAATGGTATCAAAACCGGGTAAATTAACGAGTGTTTTCTGTAAAAGACGAAAAACTGCTCCAGCTTAACAGTATAGTGGGGCCAGTTTTTATAGGGTACTAATACCCTCTCACACACTTAATTAAATATTACTCCCTCACACACACTAGAAGACAAGAGAACTAAAGCAAAAAGTAACAAATACTTACCTTTTCCCTCTCTCTCCTCCCATTCCTCTCTTTTCCTGCGTGAGAACCCCCTCCCTCCTGATTCCTCTCTTCTCTTTCCTCTGGTTGGGGACGATTTTGAAGAGCTCAAATGGCTCCCATGGCTTCTCCACTTATACTCCATGTTCTAGCTTCATTAAAGCCCCAAATCGAAAATAAATTGCATATTCTTCTTCCCCTCATCAAGCTCTACATTTCTATCTTTTCAAAATTCCAAATGGAGGAGTTTGACCTCCATGGGTTTTGGGCATTTGAAGAGTAAACCACATATTCTTGAAGCTTGGAGTCTCCTCTTCCACTTAAGGTAAAAAGATTCAAGAGAAAAACTCATTTTCTCCATTTCATGCCTTGGCCGATTTTGGCTTCTTTTAATGTCTTGTTCTCTTCTTTGTTTGAGCTTGGTTCAACTCTCCAATGGTGGAGGAACCCTCCTTTGTATTCAAGGCTTAAAAACCTCTCTTGAAGCTCCAAGGTAAAACCCTAACTAATGGCATTTAAGCCTTTCATTGAATTAAAGTTATCCAATGGGTTAAGGAGTTTAATTGTATTTATTTTTGTGTTTTGAATGTTGGCTTGGGTTTGGGTAACCCCATTGACTATCTTGACCGAGAATGAAGATGAGGGCAAGAGGAGGACTCAAAGGAAGAAGTGTGATCTTAAGGTAAGAAAAACCTATCTCAATGCTTAATCTAATGCATTAGTGTAGTGGGAATGGGTAAACAAATAAAAGAACCTAAACCATTGTATTAGTATTGTAATTGTGGATGTTTGAGTACTAGTGAGTAAGTGTGTGAATTTGTAGGCCTTAGAGCCAAACGAATGGTATGTGTATATTAGTAATGCTATTTGAGGAGTAATGATGTATTGGTATTGTAATTGAGGAAGCATTGGTGTATTAGAATTTTGTATGTGTGCTGGTAGGACCCTTGTTGGGTGTGGCTAGCTTTAGGTTGAATTTGATGAGAGAATGTGTATTTGAGGATGTGAGAAAAGAAGGTGGGCTATGGCCAAATTTAGTAGGAATTGTGTATTAAGAATGTCTTGGTGAATGGGAGAACCAAGGTATGTATTGGGGTTAGTAGAGATGTGTAATGACCATGGATTGGTAATTGGAGGATGAGGATAAAGTATATAAAAATCTGTAGCAAGAAGTGATAGAAATGTATTGGAGAAGCTAGGAAAAATTAGAGTGCAAGATGTAGTGGAATGGATGTTGGACTTGGGTATAGACATGGTGATTGCTTGGAATTGTATTTGGGATGCTAGTAATGGTATTGGTAGTAGAAGTAATGGATGTGAGGATTGAGTTATAAAAATCTGTAGCATAAGTGTAACAAAAACTGTTACAAGTGTTGAAGGGAGTGAGGAAAAATTGTGTATATGGATTTAGAAATGAGTAAGGTATTTGGGGGATGAACCAAGGCAATTTTGAGGGCCTAAGTAGTGTTAAAATATGTGGCATTACATGTAGGAAGATTGGGGAAGCAATGGGTAAAGTATAGGACTGAAAACAGAATTTAAAACTGAAGTACTGGGCCGGACCGACCTTGGGACCGAACTTGCAAGGTCGGTCGAGCCCAGAATTACAAAGACGGGAAACCTTCTGGAATGGACCGAACTTGCGACCGGACTTGCAAGTTCGGTCGGCCAGAAAAATTCCCGTAATGCAAGCCACTGGAAAGGACCGACCTTGCGACCGGACTTGCAAGGTCGGTCGGGCTAAATTTTCAAGTACGAAACTTACTGGAATGGACCGACCTTGGGACCGGACTTGCAAGGTCGGTCGAGCCTGGAATTTTGCCGATAAGTAACTTACTGACTTGGACCGAAATTGCGACCGGACTTGCAAGTTCGGTCGAGTCAAAAAAAAAAAAATATGCCTATACACATATGTATATGTAAATGTAGTAGTACATCATTAATGGAATGGAATGGTGAAGGAATACACATGTGAGTAAGGAAACAAGATAAGGAAGTTGTAAGTATAAGAACATTAAGTACACCGGGATAACGGGGTAAGTAAGGGTGTAGTAAGTATTTGAATATCGTACGAGCATAGTATTAATAACAATGTTGGAAACATTATCAGTGGAACAAGTGTGAACCAAGGAACAAGGGAACACACGGTAGAGCTAACTCCGGTGAAAGGTATCATTTTCTCATGCCCCGTATGCTAACCGAGTTACGTTGATTTGTATGCTGTATGCCGGCTAATCAAGACTAAAGCATGAAAACGGTTTATTGTCCTTCATTGTATGTCTTGTTGTATGTTGTATGAGCTAACCCTTCTTGATTGATTGTGTGGCTTCACTTAGTGCGTAGATCGACTCATAGATGAGTCTTGTTGTGTAATGACTCGTAGTAAGAGTCATGTCGTGAACGAATGGAATAGTAGCAACGCACTAAACTATCGAATCAATAAACGATAACGCAACCCAACAAACTCACTAGAATGTGAGAGAGTGCACGGGAGTAATAACCTTCGATAACGGTAGGAGAAACGAAATGAATAATCCACAAACAAAAGTAGTGGAAATATATAAGTAACCTCTATTAGAGGAATTAATCTTGGTGCAAAACATGAACCATGAGAGTAGTAGAAGATGAGGGATCTCCAAACCCCTTAGTAATTAGTCGACCCATTATGAGAGGACCCGACTGAAGTAAGTATGCCCCGAACGAGAGAGTATTCGATTAGGGAAACCCTTAAATCTGAGGATACTAGACGGTGGTAATTCCCTAAGATAGCAGAGGTAATCGAGAGAGATACTTCTAGGATAATCCATGAGATTGTAATATACTCTGAGAGAAGAGTGTGGGGAATTTGAGTAGTCCGGTAAAACGGACATTTGAGTATTTGAGGAGCTAAGCGTATAGCCCTCGTATTGTAGGTCCGGTGGCGAGTCTTCTGTATGACTCCGCCCAGAGACCAAAGTAATGAGTAATGAGTATTGCGTATGTATGAGTAAGTAATGAGTACTGAGTAAGAAGTGAGTATGAGTATGTAAAGAGTACCGAGTATTGAGTATGTATGAGTAAGTATTGAGTAGTGAGTACGTGCGAGAAGTATGGAGTATTGAGTAACAAGTATACACAAGTATAGTAATGAGTACAGAGTAAGGATCGTGTACGAGTAGGATACCGAACATGGAGTGATAAGTATACAAGAGTAAGGAGTGAGTATGAGTAGAGTAACGAGTAATGCAATGAAAGAGTATTGAACAAATAGCTAGTATGAACGGTTGACTATCGAATTGTCTTCCTTAGTAAGTATTGAACCTTGTATGTGTATGTAGGTATTGTGTATGTATTGTTGTAGCATGAGTATGTATGTATGCATGTAAAATGAACTCCATGTATATCCGACCCAAAGTAGTCGGCGTACCGCGGTTAGCACGCGGTATATGCGAATTTCATGCCCAGCGTAAGCTGACCCCCTCGGGGGACCGTTTTTAGTATGCAGGTACTCAGAGCTGACCACCGTTCGAGAGAGTAGGACGGGGACTGCTACGTAAGCATGGGTAGTTGTATAGTAGGGATTTGTACTTGTATTGTAACGCGAATTTGGAAGTCCAAACTGTATCGGTAATGTAAGGATTGTAGTATACTCGGTATAGTAATGAATTGAAGTTGTAATGGAATTACGGATGAGTAGGCAATGGGAAGTATTGTAATATGTAGAGCACTCGGTATGTTCATATTCATCAGACCGATAGTATGTAGAATTGTAACTCGCCTCGTTAGTCACGTGGGTGACTAACGGCATTGTACACCCGCCGTTGAGTAAGTAATATCCGCTGCGAAGGTAAGTATGGTACAATAATGACGGTATTAGCGGTAGGGGTGTTACAAAAAGTGGTATCAGAGCGAAGTATCGCTCTGATGGATGAAATACCGAGTTTAGGTAAATACCGAGTTAGGAATTAGAGACTTAGGGCTAAGGGTTGAGTGTTAGCGTGTGAGGTACGCTAGTTAGGAACTTCCGCGTGAACCGGAAACCTACAACAACCATACCCCGCCCTCCGCAACCCACGGTATTAAGATGGAAAATAATGCTAGAGAGATGGAAGGACCTCTCACACTCGGGTAAAACCCGATCTGGCAGTCGCAAAGACAAACCTGAATAGAAAAAGAACCTGTCAAACGGTAGAGTCCAAGAACTGGAAGTTCCGAAGACGGTTCCCGTTGAACGACAAGGACCGCACTTAATGGCGGAGAAATGAAGATCCTAAACACAAGGATAATGGAATTTATGGCACCATGGGGCGACATGCTTCGCAGTCGCGAGAACCAGGAGTAGCCAGTAGAAGAGAAGCACAATCGCGCAATGAAGCGAGGAAGATAGAGTAACAAGCCCGAGACAGAAGAGTCTACGGACTGTAATGCTGATAATACCAACAACGGTATACAAACCGACTAAGGAATTAGTCGAGGTTGGATTAACGCCAAACCTACATGCCAAGAGGCTGTAATAACCGAACAACAAAGTTCAGATAACTATGAAAGAAATCATAACACAGACACCTATAGGACCGCAACAGGGTTCCTAAGGATAGGTCAAGTCACGTTAACCACACTGAAGGTGTGAGACACCCGGATGGACGACAATCATGTCAAGTATACTGAGAAGCGACTCAGGAGATCGATCACCAAGATCAAAAGATCAAAGGAAGATCCGACAAAACCACCAATTATGGATGGAAACGATACCGCAATCGGTATACGTTAACCGAAAAACAACCTACCCGCGCACTTGCCCAGGGCAAGTGCAGCAACTACCAGACGGCTGGAGGAATTTTAACAACCCGCAAATACTTGCTAAAGTACCGCTATGATGAATGGAGCAAAAATAGGATCACCAATCCTAAGTATTTAAACAATGAAACCTCGGAAAGGCCTAACGGCCCGACCATTGTATTAGGAGTATACCGGTCAGCAAGAAGCTGAACTTGGTGAAGAATTTCTTTTAACACCGAACCGTTATTTCAAAACCCAAAATTTTTCTTCAAAATCACAACTCTTCTTTTAAACCCTGGATTTTTAAAACCAAACCAACGGAATCACGGTGAGTATCATAGAGTGTACAAGAGAGTTGACAATAGAATACTTCACCTAGGCGTGCGACGAACACTACGAGTGTACCCAAATACGGGATGTGGGACGACCGCACTCCGAAGGAGCTTGCGGGCTTGACATGTAGTTAGGTAAGTGGTAACGTGCCAAGACGGTACCCCACGTATGTATACATGTAGTGTACGAAACACGGGAAGTAGTCAACTCTGTTCTACGGACCATAAGCAAATTCAACCAGAATAGTTGGATACCTCGAACGAGCAAAGGGAACTCAGATAATCTTACAAGCTAAGGAGTCAAGAACCTACTACAGGAGGATGATTAAGAGTTAAAAGTGCGAGAAGCACTAACAACTGAATAAAGACATTGAATATGTCTTGAATAAATTAAAGTAAAGCATGATGACTGGAAGGAGTACCCAGTCTAAGCACAGTAAGGCAAATGCCTAACATTAAAACAGCAGTGTTCAATGAACGGGATAGAATTCCAGAACAACTACCACAAACGCACAGGGTGATGTTATAAAGTACCAGAAATACCACTCATCACCGGAAGGAGTATCAAATCCGTTATAACACAAGGAAAAACACCAATGGTCTACCCTAAGAACGGGAGACGTTACAACCCTCAACAGATAACTCAGATCCAGAACCGCAAGGTAGGACAATAAACTGAACATACTCATAAATGTCAGCCAGATGCTACCGTATAATCGGTACTACCCAGGAGCAATCCATAAAGGGTATCAAGTCAACACAGTTGAACGAGATGTCATGGTAAAGACACCACAATCGGAACGTACATCCGGTTAGAACACCAAAGGGATCCCACTTGATAGAGGATATCCCAAATTAATAAATGGTATCGGTCAACACCAAGATACAAAAGGGTCTCCAACAACGGAAGCGTGATGCGACGGTCTTATCGTGGAGCCCAGTATCACGTCCAAACCTAGCAATGTCTTGTGGAGAAGTAACCACTGGGGAACAACCTATGATGAGCAGAGCTCTAGGCAACATGGCTAGTAGGCCATGAAACTGTTACCACACAACTCAACGGGTGCAAAACCAATGTGAACTATATGGAAAGGGGTCATGGATGACACCGATAAAAGAGTAACAACCAATAATTGAGAATCCCCTCATAAACATGAGACCGCAAGAGCGGTGAACACATGGACCCCAAGAAGGGGATATCATCAATAATTGTCGGGAAATATACCCCTTTCAGAACTACTAATGTAGTTAAGCTTGAGCATACAATGATTGCCAAGCAATGTGAAATAAGCTTCAACAGCAATTATTGACAACCAAGGAGTAACCGATTATAAAACCAATGATGCTCATGGAGCTCAGAAAAATAAAGGAATACCATATGTGGTATTTGCCAAATATATGGGGAACCATTGTATAA
>JAIOTZ010001046.1:0-40241 GCA_023374045.1 Limonium bicolor
CTTGGGTGACTTGGTACTTCGGGAAGTAAAGCAACCAGCAAAATTGCAACCTCAGTGGGAAGGCCCATATATCGTTCAAGCTAAGACAAACCGAGCATCTTATAGGCTCCGAAATGTGGACGGGAGTGATCTGGAGCATTCCTGGCACGCTGAATGCCTCAAGAAGTTCTATGTGTAATCTCTTTTTGGCTACAAGTTAATAGACTATTTGTTGATGTCGCAGGAATGATCTCATTTGGATGTCCGACGATCTCACCATCAGTAGTGATGAAGTGTTTTACTCGACAACCTCAGTTGTCCTGTTTTGGATATTTGTTTACAAAATGTTTTAGGGGATTAAGCACCCTCTAGTAACGATATATAAAGTTTTTGAACAAAAACAAAAACATTGCAAAGGCAATTTCTCTCTTACTCAAAGATAGGGAACAAAGAGTTTTAAGAAAAGAAAAGAAAGACAAAGAATATGGTCGACAATCTCACCATCAGCGATGGTAGAGTGTTTTGTATCCGACGATCTAACCATCAACGATGGTAGTGTATTTCATCGGACAATCTCATGTCTTGAAGACAAAAGAGTGTTAAACCGACGATCTCACCGTCTCGAAGTCGGTAGAGTGTTAAATCGATGATCTCACCATGTGTACAGTGGTAGAGTGTGTAACTAAACGGTTACCGAAAGAAATCTTGGCAAAAATAAAAAGCAGTTCAAAAATTCTTCATTAACAAAAGTCTCCGACTTTCAGGAGACCGGTCGCTCCGGTCATGCCCGAAAGATCTGACCGTTCCATTAAAAAAGGGGATATGATTTACAAAGCAAAAGTACTCTGGTACAAAATATATGATAAC
Source organism: Limonium bicolor (assembly GCA_023374045.1). Classification (NCBI taxonomy): domain Eukaryota; kingdom Viridiplantae; phylum Streptophyta; class Magnoliopsida; order Caryophyllales; family Plumbaginaceae; genus Limonium; species Limonium bicolor. The sequence continues at coordinate 847 of JAIOTZ010001046.1, forward strand.
TGTAACAAAAAATAAAGAGTTTATGATGCAGGCCCTGCAGGATCCTCCGCAAGCTTCTCGGATTCTTGCGTCTGCTTCTTAGGGGTTGAGGTACTTCCTCCGGAGTCTTCCTTGTTCCGCCTACCGGAACAAGAGCAGCGTCGCTACGGGCTCGCACAATGGCTGATCCCATAAAAGATGGGGCAAAGCATGTGTTCCCTACGGGCCGTGAGAACCTCACCAGCTCTTCGTGATATCCGGTGGAACGAGCAAGAGCTTCGAATTCTAGGCTATCGTAAAGAGCTTCGTCCATGGATTGTTGCTTCTCGGAGAAGAACTCGGATACAACTCGTTGGCTCTCCCCGGCGAATTTACGGCACTGAGAAGAGAGTGTCTCTTTGAGACCTGAAACAGTACGGTCCTTCATTTGAAGTTCCGACCGCGTCTCTTTGAGAACCCCCTTTAACTTCGCAACCTGGCTCTCGTAGGATAAGGTAAGACTCCGGTATCGTTCCCTCTCCGACTCCGAAGTGATTAGTGAAGCTTTAAGAGCAGACACCTTTTTAAGCCAAAAGTCGGAACTTCTGGCAGCTTCCAACGAAGGACTTGGATTTTCTGCATAAATTACAAAGGATTAGCAGAATAATGTAAAAGAGAAGGAAAAATGGAAGCTTTTGGTGATACGAAGGTTACCGGAAGCCTTTTTCTTCTGTGCTTCCAGCTCTTCCTCAAGCTCTTTAATTCAAAAAGTTGCCTGTGCAAGCTTTTCCCTCTCCGTTTCAAGGCTGGCTTTGAGGTCATTCTGTTTGGCCTCAGCTGCTTGCAAGAGTTGGTTCTTTTTTTTCCGACTCTGATTCAAAGGAAGACCGAAGATCCTCAGTAGTTCTCCGGACCTCTTCAGCAACCTTCCGAACGTCTTCAGCTTCCTCTTCCAATATCCGCTTCTAATCATCAAAAGCAGCCTGCAACCTGTTGATAGCATCCTCTCGGTCGATGGATGCAGCTTCTTGGAGTTCCTCCCGGAGGGTGACCTTTTCATCCTCAAATTGAGCCTGCGCTCGTTTAAGGATTTCTCGAGCCTTGGCCTTCTCCTCGTCGACAACTTTCTTATATTCTCTGCTCGGGCCTCGTGGGAGCGAAGAGCTTGGGAAGAGTATTGAGACTGGGTCTCAACGCATAGGGCCATCGCCATGGCCTAAAAAGCAAAGGTGTTAGAATCAAAAGAAAAAGGTAATACAAAGTAAATGTATATGAAGAAGTCAAACCTGAATTAAGGCACTCCAGAGGCGGTCAAAAGCCTCTCTCTTCGGAATAGAGTAGCGGACGATGGCATCAGAGCTACCCTCCCTAATCCGGAGTTTTTGTTTTAGGGGAGTTGGATGAGAAGCAGGGGCAAAGATGCCATTGTCATTTTTTGCCACCTCCGTAGCAGTAGACCCGAGGGTCTTGTACCCCATTCCTCGAACGTATGTGATAAGTGCAAAACATATAGACTTATTAGGGTTTTATCACCCTATTATTTGTAGCATTTTTAGTAATGTTTCTCACTTATCTAGGGTTTTTCCTATAAATATGTTGTTATATTAACTGATGTATTTTATGTGTTAAATTGTAGGAAAAATACCTAAAACATATATATGTTTATAGGATTAAAGAAGGTCACGTGGAGAAGGACATGGCGTGATTTGCATGCAACCGCCTCATTAGGGGGCGGACGACACTAGAAATGAAGAAGATAGAGGCAACCGCCTCATTAGGGGGCGGACAAAAACACTGCAACCGCCTAAAACCAGGCGGACGTGAGAGGAAGGAGACAGGCGGACGTGAATTACAACAACCGCATGAGTATTAGGCGGACACAATTCATACCGCCATGCAACCGCCTCATTTGAGGAGGCGGACGTGACTAAAAATACAGATCTGAAACGGGTTATCTTCTTCGCCGACTCGCTCTGCAACTTGATTCAGACGGCGCCTACCTGAAATTACTCACGCGTTGTTCCTGTCCCCTGCAATCAGTGAAGCTTCAATCAACGAGCTCAATCAATGAGCTGCTCCTCTGCTGATTCTTCTTCCTCTGCTCATTCTTCTTCCTCTATAAATACAACGCTCAGCTTACCTTCTTCGGTGTCCTTCCGGAGGCTCCTTCCGTGGTTCCTCTGGAGTTCCAATTCACACACCATCTCATTTCTCTCCTTCCGCCTTCTCCATTTTATTTATTTTACATTCCACCAAATCCACCTCTAGCCTACGTATACAAAATAGCAGAGTGAGCCGGAGTGATTACGGATGATTTCTATTACTCTTGTCTCTGTCTATCTATTTAATATGTTAGGCTAGTTTACGTATACTCTGGGAATAATTATTATGTTTCTGTATTAATTATGCAATATGTTTACTGGTTTTAATTTTAATAAAGTTTGTTACGGTTAAAGGTTTCTCGCCATCTTTTTAATAAACCTCATGAATTTATTAAAATGCTTTACTAAGTCTGTTTTTGATTTCATCGGTTGGAAACAGATGGGTTGATTAAGCCGTAAAACTGGGGGAAACTTATTTTCATCGTTTAAGTTAGTACTCAGTTGCAAATGTAATCCCTCAACACTCCTCTGCCGTTCGCAGGCTTTGCTTGAGTTTTCATCGGACCTTGCTTTACAGGTGAACGAGTTCTTATGAGTTTTCATCGGACCTTAAGAAAATATCAGGAATCTTGCCAAACAGTTATAATTAAACTAGTAGACCTAGCATGAAAGAACAGATATTATATTAATGTGAACCAGAGTCCCGTTTAGTTTATCTGTTATTTAGTCATTTTATCTTTCCTTTTATTTATATAAACAAGTCAATTAATCCCCCTCCTGTGACACGCTTAGGTACTTAATATGTACATTAGTCCCGTGGTTCGATATCCGGTCGCTTACATTTTCACTATACTACTGCGACCGGGATTTGTTTGCAGCCCGACGTTTATTTTGGGTTTTAATTTCTTTTCTTAATTTTAATTACACCACTTAAACCACTCAGATTATAACGTCTGCAAAATGGCGCCGTTGCCGGGGACTAGATTTATTCTAGTTCCTAAGCCCCGGATTATTCACCTTTAATTATAAATATTTTGTTCTCTTTTTCTGTTAATATTATGTCCATAATATTTGTTTATTGTTAATTAATTATTACTATATTTGTTAATATTAATTATCTAATAATCTGTTAATATTAATTGGACATCTGACATTGGACACCTGACTTTGGCCATCTAACTACGGACATCTGACTTCTGACATCTAACTTCTAACTCTCTTATTATTAACATTTAATTTCCATTGTCCTTAACATTTAATTTCCATTGTCCTTAACATTTAATTTCCATTGTCTCTAACATTTAAATTTTATGTAAATTAACTACTAACTTATAATTTATGTTATCTAATTACTAACTTATAATTTATGTCATTTTTATTACTAACCCATTATTTTATTTCATCATTATTTTGTTGTTGTATAAGCAAGGATAAAATCAAAAAAAAAAGAAGCGAAACAGGGGGTTGTCCGCGTGGACAACCGCCCCATTTCCATGCGGACCACTACCACACCGCCTCTTGTCCGCCTAATCTCCACGCGGACGCGACTCGTTATAGAAAAAAAAAACGCCGCGTTTGCAATCGTTCTTCCCAAACTCGACCCGATACAGAGAAGAACACAGCGCGCGCCTCCCCCTCAATTCACACACTTCCTCGTTTCTCCACCAAATCATACAAGGTTAGTACCGAAATCTTCGTTTTTCAATTCTCTACGTTTCTATAGCTTCAAATCTGTAAATGATGAACTACATTAGGAGAAATTAGGAGCTGAAGTTTCGAATCCCTAATTCACAAATTCGAAAATTTCGAACTTAATTTGCTAGATTTCCCTCGAATTTGTCCTCTATTAATCATAATATACATATACAAGGTTAATCTTCACTTATTACACTTAGATTGGGTGTTTTTGATGAATTCTAAAATTGGTGAATGTTAGTTACGAAAATTCCTTGTTGAAACTAGCATTTTCAGTTTTATTTTGCCTTGATTATTAAACGAATGAATATTATGATTATAGGTTATTATTTATAGATTTGATTGGTGACGGTACTAAATACCTTGAAATCTGACTGAATTTTTTGTGGAGAAACGAAGAATTTTAGGGGAGGTTCTGTCGAATTTTCGACAGAATTCTTGTTTATATTATTTTTGTTTATATTACATATTACTTGTTCTACATGTTTTCTGTTTTTTGTTAATTTACTTAGTTTTATGTAAAATATTAATGCTCTGTTTGATATTAATTTTTATGTTATTATTATTCTGTTTAATATTAAATATTAATTGTTATACTGTTAATATTTGTTTACTTTTAAATTCTATATATTAGTATGCCTCCTCGTATGCGTGGTGGTCTATCTGGTTCTGGATCTGCTAGGGGCAACTGCCCCGGGGCATCATCTTCTTCTGCTCCTTATCGTCATCCGGATCTTCGGGATGACGGGTTTATTTCGGCAGAAGCCCGAGCCTGGTTCGATCTAGGTAAGGACTTCATTATGGAGAAGAGATTTGCTCCTGAGGTACTAGAGGGCAGGGGTGGATACCCTGTTTGCCAGACATGGACTTTCTATGGTCCTGAAGATGGGTGCGGGAGTCTTCTGTGAGGAGCTCGTGAGAGAGTTTTATGCGAATGCCCGGGCGGGCAATCTGAGCATCACCTCTTACGTGCGCCATCACCCTGTGGAGATCACACCCATCACATTCTCGTCCATCCTACACATCCAGATTGGTCCTGGAGATCACCGGGGGTTCACAGAGGATTATATGCATATGTCGAAGACCCGATGGCTTCAGGACGTAGGTCGGAGGATCCGACATAGAGGGGAGGAGGACAAGGAAGTCCTCCCTTTCGCGAGCTTCCCTACACTGCAGCAGAGGCTTCTCTTGGACATCATAGCCCATCAGATTCGCCCCTCTGCAGCACACGATGCGTCTGATGAGGACTGCGCTCTACTTGACTATTTCCTCGCTCCTTTTCCGCCTGCTCAGCGCCTCTCCTTCAGCCACATTATGTTTGGCCAGCTCCACAAGGTGGTGTCCTATCTGAGGACAAAGAAGAAGAAGATCACTCCCATCTTTCCCTTCTTCATCTGGTACCACCTCTTCACTGTCCTTCCCACAGATGTCACACGAGCTGTAGAGATCAGGACAGGAAAGCGCCCAGTCACACTGCAGACTGTGCGGAGCTGGGGCTTTATGCGCTCAGATGACGGTACTTGGGTCAGAGGTACCGCTGCTCAGTCTTCCACTGCTTCATCCACAGCAGCAGGACCCTCTACGGGAGCTACACACTCGGCTGATCCCGACCCACCGTCACTGCACAGGGAGAGGAGCCCTACGTGCCTACTACTGATGTGATGCAGACTCCAGCTCCTGTACCTTACTCGACCGATCCACAGAGTCAGCTTCAGGCATTTCATCAGATGCAGCAGCAGTTGCATCAGCGCTTTGAGAGCTTCGAGCAGAGGATGCTGGCTGAGCAGTCACGGGTGCACCAGCGCTTAGACCAGGGTGACAGGTTACATGCACAGACCGCTCAGCTCCTAGAGCGTCTCCTCGCTCAGACAGGCCAGGGACCTGCACAGCCTCCACCACCACCGCCGCATTTTTTTTTATTTTTATTTGATTGTATTTTATTTTGTTCTGTTGTTTACTAACATTTTGTAGACTTATACTGTTTGAACCTTATCAAAACTTCAGGAAGGTAACAGTTCGGTTTGCTTCATGTTTTTATTTTATGTAGTACTGTATTATTTTTGCTTAAAGTTATTTATGCCTAATTATTTATGTTTACCATATTTTTATTTTCTTTTTGGTGCCACTTGAGTTCTGCTGGCTATATATGATTTTCTTTTCAGAATAAATATTCGAATATATAGCTGAACTCGCCTATGGGAGCAACCTCAGTTGCTAGGAATTTCAATATCTTCGGTTGAACACTTGCGCAAACTTAAGTGTGAGGAACATCTCACCCCTGCCAAAGCTCTAAGTGTGAGGAAGGATACCTTCCTCAATCTACGATACAAGGGGAGTTTCAGTTCTTCCTTTATTTTATTAATGTTCAACCCGTATTTATTTAATCCTTTATGAGTCTGTCATAATTTGAAAGGTCATTTTCTTGATTTTAATTCTGAACAATGAGGACATTGCTCCTCTTAAGTGTGAGGAAGGAGAGACCTTTCCCTGAAATTATGACAGTAGTTCGATAATGCCACACTCACTTTTTGCTACTCTAAACTGCCTAAATTTTAAAAAAATTGATAAAAATGAGATAAAATAATTGTAGAAGTGTCTGAAATTATGTCAAGTGACAACTGAAAGATGGTTTTATTTTTAGGAGTTTGTATACAATTATTTTCCATCAAAATACTCTATTTTCACTCAAAATATGATAGATCTGCTAGTTGTAAAAATCAATTTAGTTTAGCTTGGGATTATGGAAATATGTGGAAAGTCAAGGAAAGAAAAGGATAAAGACAAGGTACTCCACTGTTTATGAATTTTTCTAAACCAAAAACAGGCCTCGTCTATCCGGTTATTAAGTTCTTTGGGGTGCTTTAACACCTATCTACCTAAGGTCTCGTGACCTGGGATAGAAGACCCAACACCGCTACAAGGATAGAGAGAAAAGTCTGGGGTACAGAAAAATAATGCAATTCAAAAAAAATATATATAAAAATAATATGTGCTTTGTATATACAATTTGCACATTCAAAAAGAAATGTAAATATAAATTGCAATTATATTATAACATGAGTACGTGGTGTTGAAAGGTATTGCGGAATAAGGCATTACTTCACACCCCTTGTCATCCCAGGTTAGTGAATGAAATTGGTTGGAAATCCCAGGTTAATCTAACTTGTTTTCTGCAGTCTAGTTTTCTATGCTTTTATTAAATTGTTCTTCTTCACTGTTTATAAAAACCTACTTCTAAGAGCAGAATTATTCTTTCAAGTTGTCACTTTGTCTAAATTCCCTTCTACACTTATTTAATCTTGTTTTATTATTTTGGCTTAGAGGTAATTATATTCCTTATTTGCTTGAGGACAAGCAAAAGTCAAGTGTGAGGAAGTTTGATAAGTGCAAAACATATAGACTTATTAGGGTTTTATCACCCTATTTTTGTAGCATTTTTAGTAATGTTTCTCACTTATCTAGGGTTTTTCCTATAAATATGTTGTTATATTAACTGATGTATTTATGTGTTAAATTGTAGGAAAAATACCTAAAACATATATATGTTTATAAGGATTAAAGAAGGTCACGTGGAGAGGACATGCATGCGTGATTTGCATGCAACCGCCTCATTAGGGGGCGGACGACACTAGAAATGGAAGAAGATAGAGGCAACCGCCTCATTAGGGGGCGGACAAAAACATGCAACCGCCTAAAACAGGAGGACGTGAGAGGAAGGAGACAGGCGGACGGATTACAACAACCGCATGGTTAGGCGGACACAATTCATACCGCCATGCAACCGCCTCATTTGAGGAGGCGGACGTGACTAAAAATACAGATCTGAAACGGGTTATCTTCTTCGCCGACTCGCTCTGCAACTTGATTCAGACGGCGCCTACCTGAAATACTCACGCGTTGTTCCTGTCCCCTGCAATCAGTGAAGCTTCAATCAACGAGCTCAATCAATGAGCTGCTCCTCTGCTGATTCTTCTTCCTCTGCTCATTCTTCTTCCTCTATAAATACAACGCTCAGCTTACCTTCTTCGGTGTCCTTCCGGAGGCTCCTTCCGTGGTTCCTCTGGAGTTCCAATTCACACACCATCTCATTTCTCTCCTTCCGCCTTCTCCATTTTATTTATTTTACATTCCACCAAATCCACCTCTAGCCTACGTATACAAAATAGCAGAGTGAGCCGGAGTGATTACGGATGATTTCTATTACTCTTGTCTCTGTCTATCTATTTAATATGTTAGGCTAGTTTACGTATACTCTGGGAATAATTATTATGTTTCTGTATTAATTATGCAATATGTTTTACTGGTTTTAATTTTAATAAAGTTTGTTACGGTTAAAGGTTTTCTCGCCATCTTTTTAATAAACCTCATGAATTTATTAAAATGCTTTACTAAGTCTGTTTTTGATTTCATCGGTTGGAAACAGATGGGTTGATTAAGCCGTAAAACTGGGGGAAACTTATTTTCATCGTTTAAGTTAGTACTCAGTTGCAAATGTAATCCCTCAACACTCCTCTGCCGTTCGCAGGCTTTTGCTTGAGTTTTCATCGGACCTTGCATTACAGGTGAACGAGTTCTTATGAGTTTTCATCGGACCTTAAGAAAATATCAGGAATCTTGCCAAACAGTTATAATTAAACCAGTAGACCTAGCTTGAAAGAACAGATATTATATTAATGTGAACCAGAGTCCCGTTTAGTTTATCTGTTAATTTAGTCATTTTATCTTTCCTTTTATTTATATAAACAAGTCAATTAATCCCCCCTCCTGTGACACGCTTAGGTACTTTAATATGTACATTAGTCCCGTGGTTCGATATCCGGTCGCTTACATTTTCACTATACTACTGCGACCGGGATTTGTTTGCAGCCCGACGTTTATTTTGGGTTTTAATTTCTTTTCTTTAATTTTAATTACACCACTTAAACCACTCAGATTATAACGTCTGCAGTATGGAAGACGAGGAACTAGGTTTCCCCGGTGATAGCCCCAGTCCAGTTTTGAAGAAGGACCGTAGAACAAAGGATCAGCTCGCGGTGGAGGAGAGGATCTGTCGCCTGCATGCTTGCTCCTGGCTCCGGACTGAGGAACCTCTGGGAGGGGGCGTCAGACGACTCCGAAGAAGAGCTACCCTCCGCATTGTCCTCGACAATACCTTTGCCTTTACCGGGCGGGAGGGATTTGTGAGCCTTTCTCCCCTCCGGAACACCACCTTCCTTTATTACAACTCCACGCACGGGTCGTTGCACCCGTTCAGGCTCAGGGTCTACAGAGGGAAGAGCAGCAGCTACGAGAAACAAAGTCATAAGTAATCAAACAAATTCAAAGTTAAAGCAGAAGGAAAAAAGGTTGTGGAAAGGTATACCAGTGGAAAAAATGGAATCGGTATTTTGAGTTAAAGCTTCATCTACGTAAAAAAAGCCATGCAGATCAGGGAAGAAAGATGATATGGGAGTTAAATCCACATTTTTTAACTCCACCCGGACTACAGGCAGGAGTGGACACGGGAGTACCTGTTTCCGGAGGGACAGCAACAAGGGGATCGGTGGAACCAGTTTCGGTAACGTACTTTTCCCTTCGTACTAATTTTATTTTTGATTGTTCAACTTTCTTGGGCCCCTCGGGGGCTTTCCTCTTAGCACCAGTAGTTTTGCTACCGGAAGGACTCCGAGCTTTTCCACCGGAAGGAGCAGGAAGGGCTCCCTTTTTCTCTTTAGTGGCCCGGTAATCAACGAGCTCCCAGCTGTACCGGAGGGAGAATTTTCCGCTCGATTGGACAAAAGCTGCAGTACAAAAGGGAAATAAGAAAAACATCCAAAAGTTAATAAAAAAGGGCACTCAGAAAAGATACGTACGGTCGATATTCCTCCGGGTCTTGTCCAGTTTCTCTTCGGAGAGGAAGAAGGTGATGGGATGAAGCGCCGACGAGCTTAGCCTCTTGATTATGTCTCCGATTGGAGAAGAATTGCCTGAAGAGGGTAACGGAGCGGCAAGCTGCCCCTTAGCTATATCTCCGATATGGGAGACTCCGATAAAAGTCCCCCTTGGTGGGTAAAAGATGAACCAGTTGGAGGACCAGCCGCTCTCCAAGCTCACACGCTTGTAGAAGGAATACCCGGACGTGGCGAGGATGGATATGTCCTCCTCCGTGGTAGTTGTGCTCACCCTGGTTGTGAAAAAGTTCACAAACTCCCACGCGTCGGGAGTAATGTCTTTCTCCGCGCAGATGGTAAGAAAGGCGTGCAGACAGCCTAGGGCGTTGGGATTCAGATGAGCAAGGGTACATCGCCGACGTGAGAGAAAACTAAGAACAAAGGGGTGCGGGGGAAAACGCAAGCCACGGTGAAGATGTTCCCGATACACCACGAAACCATCCCCAAAGCAGTTAAAGGGATGCGCCGTCGGCTCCGACACGCAAATCTTATACCCCAATGGGACTTGCACGCCTTTCATAAGCTTCCTCAAGTCTTTCACGGAAAGACTGGAACCGGTGCCCAGGTGAGGGTAGTCCCCGCCGATATCTTCGGTTGGGATAGCAGAGTCTTCCAGGACGCAGTTTCCCCCGTCAACAAAAAGTGTCGATCCTGCCAGCGCCGGAATGGAAGAGTTTGGGTTTGACAGGTCCATTACAAATAGAGAAAGGCGAAAATTCAGGCGAGCAAAGGGCAGGGAAAGGCACGGAAGAGAGAAGACGCAAGAGCAGAAAGCGAGGAATTGGGGAGTAGGAAAGAGAAGAGGAAGGAAACTGACCGCTATATATAAGCAAGAAAACGAAAGGTCAAGGTCAGGAAGCAAGGAAGTAAATGGAGGACAAGTGCGTAAAAATTCAGAGAAGTTCGAAAGTTTGAAAAAGCAGAGGGAAAAAAAGAAGGGGAGAATGGCCTTAAATAGGTGGAAATTGGGCACGCTCTACCAGAAAGTAATCATAGCCTACTACTGCAAGTGTGTCAGGAAAAATAGCTTCAGAAGGCGAGGCGGCGATAACTAAAGCAACGAGCATCGCTGGGTCTCCGGTAGATCTCCAGCGGTAGGGAATCCGAAAAAACAATTCTAAGACCTCTTTCCTTTTTTTTAAAAAAAAAGGTCTTGTGGGACTAGGAGGAGTGGAGCAGAACGCCAAAATTTTAATGGACAAGAAGATCTTTCCTTGGAGAACAAGAAAAGATCTTGTGGGACTGATGAAGTGGGGTTCCACCACGCGTAGTAACCAAGTGGCTTGCAAAGGATACATGCCGCCAGCGGAGACAACAGAAGAGCCTCCTACCGGTCCCAAGATTGGACTCTCGCGTCCGGAGAGCCATTCTTTAAATAGACTACGGAAGAACGATAAGCCATATGGTTTTTCCCACCAGTAAAGCGAAGCAAGGCCCTCTCTGGTAGACTGGAAGTAACTATTCAGTAAAAGGAATAAAATATAGGAAAACCTTGTATATTGGAGAATATTCTAGAATAGTGTAGGTCCACAGAAACGGTTATACTCTATAGGGGGGCCTATAAATAAGAGTGACAAGCTATGTAAGAGGACACGCTTTGATCATACATTGTTATGCATTCTCTTTGCAACTTTTATCTGAATACAAGTTCTACTCAATCTCAAGGGACCCTATCATTCCCCTATACTCTGTGGCATTGACACCGACTCCGTCGTTATCGAGATGAAGTTTGGTAGATGTGCAGCTTGGTGTTGACATGCTTTTGACATTGCTGAGATTGTACTTGTCAAGGAGTTCCTTGATGTACTTTTGTTGATGGATTTTAATCCCTTCCCTTTCCTGTTGAACTTGTAGTCCTAAGAAGAACTTTAGCTCACCTAACTCATTCATGGAAAACTCTTGCTTCATAAGGTTAGCAAATGGTCACAGAGGGTGTTACTTGTAGAACCATAAATAATATCATCAACATAAATCTGTACTAGAAGTAAGTCATGTGATGAATGAAGAATGAATAATGTTTTATCTACGTTACCTCTAGAGAAACCATTTTGCAAGAGATATGTAGACAGTCTTTCATACAAGGCTCGCGGAGCCTGTTCAGTCCGTAAAGGGCCTTGCACAGCTTGTAGATGTAGTCGGGATGGACGGAGTCTGTAAACCCTGGGGGTTTCTCGACATAGACTTCTCTATCAATATAGCCATAGAGGAAGGCTGTTTTGACATCCATTTGATATAATGTGAAACCTTTAAATGCAGCAAACACAATTAACATGCGAATTGCTTCAAGACGAGCTACAGGTGCGAAGGTTTCATCATAGTCAATCCCTTCTTCTTGATTGTAGCCCTGAACAACCAATCTAGCTTTATTCCTGAAAACTTGTCCTGCATCATCAAGTTTATTACGAAAGACCCAACGAGTTCCAATGGTTTGTTGATGTGTGGGACGAGGAACTAACTCCCAAACAGTGTCGTTGGAGGGAATTTAATTCCTCCTGCATTGTAGTGACCCAATCACTATCAAGGAGTGATTCTTTGACATTTCTTGGTTCAGTGTTGGAGAGAAAGGCACCAAAGGCACAAAGGTTTTGCATAGCTTTGAAGCGTGTTTGAACACCTGAGTTTGGGTTAGATATTATGTTTTCAGGAGGATGAAGCTGATTTTTGTTGGAACTGGCGATGTGAAGCAGGAGGGGGTGTGTCTTTATCGGAGGAATCAAAGTTCAAGTTTTAGGGCAAGGGTGTCTCAGAGTTATTGTCAGAGTCGGTAGAGTCTGATGCATTATTTTTCTTTCCTGGAGAGTCATTAGATGTGATGGGGGGATCTTGGAGTCTTCCTATTGGAACAGTGATGAAGTGTGGATCAGTGAGAAATGTCTGGAGCAAAGTCAAGTTGATCAGAAGATGAGCCAACATTGTGGGACTCATCGAACTTGACATGGGGACTTCTTCTAAACATTGAGTTCTTAGATTAATAACACGATAAGCTTTGCTTTTAGAAGAGTAGCCAAGAAATATACCTTCATCACTTTTAGGAGAGAACTTACCCAAGTTGTCCTTACCGTTATTATGGATAAATCACTTACATCTGAAACGCCTGAGATGAATGAGATTTGGTTTTTGTTGACGGAGTAGTTCGTAGGGTGTCTTGTGAAGGAGTGGATGGATCAAAGCATGATTTAACACATAGCAGGCTGTATTAATAGCCTCTGTCCAGTATGATGGAGTTAGTTGACTGTCAATAAGCATGGTACGTGCCATTTCAACCAAGGTTCTATTCTTTCGTTCGACAACTTCGTTCTGTTCTAGAGTGCATGTGGATGAGACTTGGTGATCAACTCCGTTGTCCCTACAAAACTCATCAAACGACTTGTTGCAAAATTCAGTACTCTGGTCTGTTCTCAGGGTTTTTAATGTAAACGAGAATTTGTTGATAAGCATTTTATGGAGTTTAACAAACTCTGTGAAAGTTTCATCCTTAGTAGAGAAAAATAACCCAAGTCCATCTAGAATAGTCATCGACTATGACCAGAATTTACCTCTTACCACTTCTACTTTGAGTACGCATAGGGCCAACAAGATCCATGTGGAGCAATTCTAACGGAGAGCTAGTAGAGAGAGTTAACTTACTTTTGAAAGATGACCGGGTGTGTTTACCTTTTATGCATGCTTCACAGACGGAGTCTGGTTGAAGTTTGTATCGGGTAAACCAATCACCAAGTCCTTGCTTTTAAGTTTGTTCAATAGCCTGTGATTTGCGTGACCAAGTTGGAGTGCCATAGCAGTGAATTTTGGAATGCACATTTAGACAGACTTGATCATCTGGATTAATGGAGTTTAAGCACATTTTGTAGAGATTTCCTTCTCTACGTCCATAGCTTTTAGGGAACCTGTACGCTCATCAAAAACCTTACAATCCGAAGAGGAGAGAAGTAAAAAAAAAAAGAATCTATCACAAATTTGAGAAATACTTAATAAACTATGTTGAAGTCCAGTGACCAAATGGACTCCATCAATTTTAATCTAGAGGGGTACCTACAGAGCCAACTCCCATGATTTCACCCTGGTTATTGTTTCCGAAAGTAACCTTACCTCCTTGGTAGGATGAAAGCGAATTGAATTGATTTGGATCTCCAGTCATGTGACGAGAGCATCCACTATCCAAGTACCAGTTGTCTCCATTCGCCTTCACCTACAAAACAAAAGATCAATTGTTAGACGTGGGAACCCATATGTTCTTGGGTTCCCTTTTCAAGCCAGATCTTCTTAATTCTTCTCTAGCTTCAAGAATCAATCTAACTCTTTTGAGATTAAATGAAAGATCTTTATTCAATTTATCACAAGCACTGTCCTTATGTCCAAGATTCCACCAGGATTCAAACTTCTCCTTTTCTTGATATCGTTTGGCTTTGTTGTCGGGTTTGGACATATTTTTCGGAATATCGAACTTCCCTTTTTGCCACTTGGGCTTAGATGGAGTGGATCCAACTCCAGTTTGTAGATTAGCAATCTCTTGAGAGAGTTGTTCTACTTTTAACGAAGATCATCACGATCATGACTAACTTCCTTGATTTTGGAGTTGGCCCACTCAGGCAGTTCGGAGGAGGGACTGGATTACGATATTAGAGGATGAGGAGAGAGAGAGAGAGAGGAGAGAGAGAGCATACTCTTTTCTTTCGTTTTGAGTGAGGAGGTTGTTTTATGGTAGTGTTTTAAAGAATGTTTTTGGATTCGGAAGCATTGAGATCATTTTGAAGAGAGCAGCATTTATCGGTGAAAATGGTGAGGTCCTGTTTGAGCGAGTCGAGCAGAGTAAGATACTCTTTCTGGTCGCTCTGGTTGGATTGGTTAAGACTTATGGTATCATTGAGTTCCTTTTGAATGGAATCAACTATACGTCGTGATTCTTGTAGATCCAGTCTAAGAGAGCAAGAAATGGTCTTGTGTTCCTCAGCTTCATGTCTTAAGGCATACATGAGACCTTTTGAGACTTCAAGTTCCTCAGTTAACTGGATATTTGCTGGTGTGAGACTTGCTTTGAGGGAGTTAGTCTCAGTAACAATTTAGCAATTAAGGTCATAAAACCCATAGGAGTTATACGATAAAGATCTGTTTCAAGATAGGAGGGAGTTACCTCATTATCGGGGATCATGGACTTCGTTGTATCATGTGCCATGAGGACATACCAGGCATGCTGGACTGACTGTAGTCTGATCGTGGTAGGAGTCTGAATCACCCCAACTGACAGCTGCCATCAGCGACCTACCTTGGGATTTTCCATACTGGTTCTTGAGAAAGGGGTAGTCCTTCTTGAAGTGACCGGGTTTATTGCAGTTGAAACAGGTGACAGTGTTGAAGACTTGTTTGGAGGTATTCGAGAACGATCGACTCTGTCGGTTAGGCTGGTTGCGCATGAATTTGCGAAAGTTCTTTACTATGAAGACAAAGTCTTCCATAGTCTCAGCCTCACTTTCTTCAACAATAATATCCACCAACTCTACCTTAGCCTGTCTGATTTGTGTATCAGTGACATAGGATCCTTCTTGGGTATACTGATTCGAATTAACCTGCAAGGCTTGGTCATTCAAAGTAGTAGTCTTACTAGAAGGAGAAGAGGATGTATTACCCACTTCTTTTGAATATTCTTCTTGTATTTATCTACGGATTGTAGATAGGAACCTAAGTCTTGACAACTCCATTTGGATAATTCCTTGCATGCTTTGGTGGAGATTACCGTCTCTGCCTATTCTTCTCTAAGACTGTCAAGCAGCTTGTGCAAGACACTCTCTCTATCCGGTAAAATGTTCATTCCTGCATATAGTTGTTAGTAAGTAAAAACGATCAAGCACTTCTTCTAGAGACTCACCTGGTTTTTGCAGAAAATTCTCGTAGTCCATTGGAAGTTCTTGAGCTTTGCACTTTTTGAGTTCAGTGACTCCTTCGTGAGTAGCTTGAAGGAGTGTCCATATCTCATTTGTAGACTTACAGTGATTGACTCTTCTTTGTTCTGGAATGGACAGGCAAGTATAGATTGTGCGTAATGCTTGTCGATTTAGCTCATACCTTTTGTGATCTACAGCAGTCCATGTGGATCGATCTGGATTGACTGTAAGATCTCCTCCAGTGACTATCTCCCAAAGTTCAGAGTTGACTAACTCAATGTGTTGCTTGATTTCATTTTTCCAATTGAAATAGCAAATTCCTAGCTTCCTAACCTCCTATCCTAGTCTCTAATCTGATCCTAATTCTGCCGCTAGGCCTTTTTCGCTTTATCGAGTTACCTTTCTACCGCGCGACTGGGCTTTGAAAGAGAGAAAGAATCGCGAAGACAATGCAACAGTGTATGGTTTCGAATGTGAGAACGTATCCTTTATTGTGGGGTTGAACCCCTATTGGCTATTTATAGTGTTTACACTGTTAGATCGGGAGTTGTCATCCTGTCCTTCCTTTTAATTGCCAGGCTGGCATTTACATATAAGCGGGATATTTAATTACTCCCCCGGCCGGATCACACTCCGATCCGGCGATATTTCCTTGTTCTAAGCTGCTCCTTCCAGGCACATGGAACCGGATGTCCTACTTTTCCTTATTCTCGCACTTTTCCCTCTTCATCAGTCCCACAAGTTCTACTTTTGACCTTTTTGAACGTAAAAAGTAGAACTTTTCAGCGTATGCCTTTGTTTGCTTTTTGACGTTGTAGCCTTTGGTTCTTCCGGCTGAGGCTTTTTGTTCTTCCGGCCATTGCCTTCCCTTAGTCCACAAGTTCTCTTTTCACTTTTTTTACCCTCTTTCTTTCGTTCGTTTTTTTTAAAAAAAAGAAAGAACTTTCTTTTTCGTATTATGCTCCTGCCCGTGCTTGGCCCGTGCCTGCGCCTTTTCGATGTAGAGTTTGCAGAGTCGTTTTGTGTCAGAGCCCTGTTTCCAGGAAGGTGCAGAGTCTCCTTTTAATTTTCATTAACTGGGCGGGAACCAATTTTCTCCAAAGCTCTAGTCTCGAACCCTTTCAGATTTCTTCTCTCTTTGTTTGCCCAGACTCCGTCGCCTCTTCCCTTGCGTCCGGTTTTCAAACTCCCGATCTAACATGGCCTTTCTAAATCATAGATAAGGACAACTCTTAATTAATTCAGTAGACTTTTTACAATCAGAAAAAGTCTAAAATTATTAATTAGCTTTAGCGAGAATTTTTTTAATAACAGCGATGGATTTTATCTGCTAATCAAGGAGAATAATATCAAACGTTTATCTCTCTTTTGTGGTCTATTCTCAGATTTACAAAATCATTGAAATAAGAAACCGTAAATGCATCAAAAATGATCAGTTGTTAAGCATTTAATAATTTAGAGAGACAAAGCAAATATTTATAAGCAAACTTGGTATTAATAATAAGTCTGAATTATTTAGGGTCAAACCCCATCCTAGGATACGAGTAAAATCACTCAGACATTAACAGTAATAAAAAGGAAACAGAAATAGCCATTAATTTGGAGACTGCCGGCGGAGACTGGACTGCGATTCGCTTCTGCTCCTCAGCTCCCTTTTCTTCTGTTCTTCTTATCGTGTTTCTGCTGTGTGGTGGAATGAAGAATAAAAATAAAATGGAGAAGTGGAGGATAAGAGGATGAAATGAATCGTAGGTGTGGAAATGTGGTGAACGGTGGTGTACTGTGGTCTGCTTTGGATTGTGAGGAAGGGATTATATTTTTGAGCAGAAGGCTCGTTGGTTTATATAGAGAAAGGAAGAGGAAGATCCGTACGTAAAAATTGATTACAGGTTGATCATTGATTTGCTTCATTAATTGCAGGGGACAGGGATCTGGAACGGGTGAGAGATTTATGGTAGGCGCCGGCAGAGTAGATGGATAACGGAATCAATTTGCAGAACGCGTCGTGAAGAAGAAGATTGCGCAACTGATTTTTGCGCCTGTTTGTCTTGTCCGTCTGTTAAGAGGCGGTAGCCTCATGTGTTGTCCGCCTGTTAAGAGGCGGTAGCCTCTGTGTTGTCCGCCACCACAACCGCCCAATATGGGGCGGTAGCCTCCTTCACGTCCGCCAGGCGGTTGCCTGTGTGATGTCCGCCCAGTATGGGGCGGTAGCCTTGGTGTGAGACGTCCGCCTGTTATCACGATGTACAGGCTTATTTCTTCTACGAAGCTATTCTTCGTTTGGACTCCGTTTTTCGAGCCGTCTGCGCCTATGCGTTCGTCTCTTCGTGTTCTTTGCTCCTAGCTTGGATTTTCCTCATGTTCAAACCAATAAATTTGTGAGGTAATCAATAGAACATAAACTAGAGGAAAGACATACGATAAGTGAGAAATGAGTAGAAAAGTGCTGATATAATATATGAAATACACCTATAAATCATGCTCATTTAGACACTTATCATCCGTCAACTAAGATAACGTACGGGTTGGTTGGCTCTCTTTGTTTTTGGGCAAAGTTTGTTTCGGTTATAAAGTCCGCCAAGGCCTGTGCCTTTATGGCTGTTCGAGGAAGGAAGTGGATTTCGTACTGGGTGAGCTCGACATCCAACTGACCATTCGCCCGGATGTGTTTGGGTTGTTTGCTATCTGTTTTAGTGGCCAATTTGTTCTAACGAATACCCGGTGCGACTGAAAATAAGGTCGAAGCTTTCGAGATGCAACGACTAATGCAAACAATATTTTTTCGATGTTGGTGTAACGGCTTTCCGCTGGAGTTAGGATTTTTCCGGTGTAATATATAGATCTCTTTTTTCTCCTCCTCCATTATTAACACAGCTGCTATCGCCCAATCTGTGGCAGAGAGGTAGAGATACAAGTCTTGACAAGGTGCCGGAACACCCAGCTTGGGCAATTCTTTGAGCATCTCCTTGATCCTTTCAAAGGCGTCTACACATTCTTGACTCCACTGGAATTTCTTGTTTTTTCGTAGAGTACTAAAAAACGGTATTGACTTTTCTTGGAGTTTTGAACAGAATCTGGCTAAAGCTGTGAGCCTTCCGTTCAATGCTTGCACATCTTTAATGTTCTTTGGTGGCGATAAATCGAGGATTGCCTGGGTTTTTTCGGGATCTACCTCAATCCCTCTTTGCCCCACGATGAAGCCTAAGAACTTCCCCTTTGTAAATCCAAATACACATTTTTCCGGATTCAACTTGATCTAGAACCTGTCCAGTGTGTCAAAGGTTTCTTTCAGATCTTCCATGTGCTGCGCCCAGGAATCACTTCTTACCACGATATCATCGACATACGCTTCTACATTCCGGGCCAACTGTTGCTTGAACACTTTGTCTATCATTCTTTGGAAGGTTGCACCCGCATTTTTTAATCCAAAAGGCATCACCTTGTAGCAAAAGGTTCCGGCCGAGGTAATAAAAGACGTTTTTTCTGAATCCTCCTCATTCATTCTTATTTGATTATATCCTGAAAACGCATCCAAAAAACTTAACACAGAACTTTGAGCCGTTGAAGAAACCAATCTATCTATTGATGGTAATGGATAAAAGTCTTTAGGACATGCTTTATTCAGATCTGTGAAATCCACACACATTCTCCATTTGCCATTTGATTTTTTGACCATCACGACATTGGCCAGCCACTTGGGATAGGACACTTCTCTGATAAATCCGGCTTTAAGCAGTTTTTTCACCTCAGCACGTGCCGTAAGGTCTCTTTCCTCTCCTATTATCCTTCTCCTTTGCCGGATGGCTGGGTGCTTTGGATCCACTCGCAGGTCATGCTGGATAACGCTTGGGTCTACTCCTGGCATTTCGTCCGTACTCCAGGCGAAAGTTGTCCTTCTTTTTTCCAGGAATCTCATCGGGTGAGTTTGTTCTCTACTGCCGAACGCATTTCCTATTTTAAAAAATTTAGAAGGGTCAGTTTTTAAGTGTACCTCTCTTGGTGGTTCCTTAGAGGTTCCACAGTCTTCTGTTCTTTGATCCGCTCTGGTGGGAAAGGGAGCTTTCCCTTGTATTCCTTTTCCGACCCCACCGTTTTGACCATTTCTTTCTTCCCGACATTCCCTCCATGATGCGGACTTCACACACTCGAGCCATCTTTTGACTCCCTTTTATGGTTACCACCTTTCCAGCCCTGGTTAGATACTTCATCTTCAGGTGGTGAGTGCTGCATATTGCTTTGAAAGCATTAATCCCTGGTCGGCCAAGATACATATTGTACCCGGAAAGTCCTGGTACAATGAAGGCTGTGAGCTTTTCGGTTCTTCGGTCGTCTTCCAATCCTAATGTTATGGTGAAGTCTATGCTCCCTGAAGACTTGGTAGAACGCCCCCAACAAAGCCTCCAAGAATCGCCGAATATGGTTTAATCTTACTTTCTGGGATTTCCAACTTTTTAACTGCCTCGGCAGATATGACATTCGCTCCAGCCCCCCGCTATCTATCAGGATTCCTTCCATCATCCTGTCATTCACTTGCCCAAATGACCAGTGGATCATTGTGAGGGTATAGCACCCCTTCTTCATCTTCGTCTGTAAAGAAAATCTGGGGAAGGTTTTCTCGCTTGGCAATCTTCCTTTCCGGTAGTTCTTGATGTACCGCATGAATATGTCTTTTCCTTTCATTTGGGGTCAACGGTCCTACCTCTGAAAAGAGACCTGAGAATTTGCTTAAGAGAAAAATTTTAGACTTCTTATTTTATTTTCTTTTGGAAGAGACTTACCGGAAGATTCCGGTAGATTTTTACAACATATGCCTTTTTTTAAAAAAAGAAGAGGAAAAGTCCAATTACACAGCTCTCGCCTCATTGCTAAAATGGCAGGGCCTACCTAATGCCAGAGAAACAAAAAACTTCTCCCCCTTCTTACAAACCTGAGATCATACCGACTGTCTGGCCGTGATTCAGCTCAGGGTGGATCTCTTCTTGCTGGTGATTTCGAGAGGTGGACTGATTTTGCCTGCCATATTGTTTCTGCTGGCCTACCACCTGCTTTCCCTTGCTTTTCTTGTCTTCTTCGATGATCCTCAATTCTTTGGCCAGAGTGCCACAATTTGCGGTCCTATGACTTTTACAGCCATGATACTCACAGAAGGCTACAAGGATCTCCCCTGGATAAGGCTTCTTTGGTGGAGGCAGATATCCCTCTTTAACCGCCGCCGCATACCTGCCTGGATCAATCTGAACGGCAACCCGGGCGTTCTGATACTGAGGTGTCTGGGATGGAGCTTTGTAGTAAGGCTTGTATCTTGAACCTCCCCCGGAGGAACTTCCTGAAGTATTGCCGGAAGAGCCATTCCCATTTGGTCCTCCTTTCTTGTCGTTGACCGTTTTGAAGCTATTCGCCAAATCTTTGGCCTTATTTTCTGCCACTTCTGACTTTAGAAACTCATGAATCATTTTGGCTAGCTCTCCATGGGTTTTTGGGGCTTTTGTCGCGATCTTCCCGGCAAGCCTTGGCTGTGCCAGCCCGTTTCCGAAAGCCTTAATTAGAATCTTCTCATCAATGTCATCGATTTCAGCTACCTGCTTATGAAACCTTTCACTGAACTCTTTTACTGTCTCCCCCTTCCTCTGTTTGAGATCCATTAGTTCTATCATTTCCTTCTTGATCTTCTTGCTTGCAGCGAAGTACTGCTGGAACTCCTCAGTCAATTGCTTAAAACTTGAGATCGACTGCGGGGGTCTTGTTGAGATCCAACCGAGCCCTTTTGGATAATGTTCCCGGAAACAAGTTGCAGAGGGCGAGCGAACTTATCCCCTGCGTGTTCATTGCGAACATAAATTTCTGAACGTGAAGAGCGGGGTCCCCCGTTCCATCATACTTTTCCACTGCAGGCGCGACAAAGTGGGGAGGAAGCTTCGCCTCCTGATTCTCTCAGAGAAGGGGTAAAGAGTCATGTCGATCGAGTCATCCTCCTCAGTTTCGTCGCTGATGATCAGAGTTTTCTCTAGCTGCCCTTTCTTCCGGCTGTTGCTCGCTTCGGAGCCGCGATTTTTGAGCGATTCGAGCGCCTCGGTCATGTCTTCCCATTTCTTCTGGTATTCCACATCTCGCTGCATCAGCTCCTGCTGCAAGACTTCATTCCCCTCCATAATCCTTTCGTCAATGGTTCTGACTAAGCCTTTCAACATCTCCTCCAACGCTTGCTTGGAGATCACATCTTCAGCTTCTACTCTGTTGTTCCCGGTTGCTCCTACATTGTTGATCTCGCCCTCAGGTCGGGGCGTCTTTCTTGTTCTTGGAGCCATCTTTGCACGCTTATCTCCTTCGCCTACACCTGCAAAAGACACAACCTCAAAGTTTCAAAGTTTCGTTGTTTCGTTCAAAATCAGACTACCTCCGGTGGACTCGTGGTTGCTAAGAAAGATCTTGAGCCATCCGATTCCCACAGACGGCGCCAAAATGAAATAGCAAATTCCTAGCTTCCTAACCTCCTATCCTAGTCTCTAATCTGATCCTAATTCTGCCGCTAGGCCTTTTTCGCTTTATCGAGTTACCTTTCTACCGCGCGACTGGGCTTTGAAAGAGAGAAAGAATCGCGAAGACAATGCAACAGTGTATGGTTTCAAATGTGAGAACGTATCCTTTATTGTGGGGTTGAACCCCTATTTATAGTGTTTACACTGTTAGATCGGGAGTTGCCAGCCTGTCCTTCCTTTTAATTGCCAGGCTGGCATTTACATATAAGCGGGATATTTAATTACTCACCCGGCCGGATCACACTCCGATCCGGCGATATTTCCTTGTTCTAAGCTGCTCCTTCCAGGCACATGGAACCGGATGTCCTACTTTTCCTTATTCTCGCACTTTTCCCTCTTCACCAATGATCGTAGTTTTTGGAGGTGAGTCTGGGGTGCTCGAAGTGCATTTTGTTGTTTTGATTGGCGAAGAGGTCTGTCATTGCTTCATTGATTGACTGTCAGCCTAAGCAAGGCTCTGATACCACATGTAGGATTGGGTGGCTAACTCAAACCAACCTAAGGTGTGAGTCTAAGGGTTGGTTTGACTCAATCGAACTCTAAAAGAGAAGAGACACTCTGGGACGAAAAGACACTCAATCGAACTGGCTAAACTCAGCGTGCGAAAGACATAAAAAGACTCGCACAAATTAATGTTAGAGACGGACTCTGTGGAACTCAGCAAGATACAAAAATAAGTTATTTTATTCTCTGGTCAAAATAGAATAACTTACAAATGCCCACTAAGTAGAGGAGATCTACTTAGCAGTTTTTCACTCACTCACCCAATACACTTTCTGATCAGCTCAATGGTAAGTGTAGCAAAACTATAAACTTCCTAGACAAAGTCTATCTAGATGCACTAACTAATTTGGTACGTATTTTCTCTCTCTGACTTACAAAGTAATTTCTTTCTCTCTCTATGCTTTGGAATATATCTCAATGAAAGCATACCTTGAACTAGCTATTACAAAACTTATTTATACTAGGACTAGAAGCGGCAGGTCGAGGGAGTTAGTTCTGTAATTACCAGAACTAACTTAGTGGGCAACGTCCTTAAGTGGTCTCTTGACTAGGGCCATGAACTTTGGATGTGATGGGGAGGCTGTATGACCGTTGTAGTGTTGAAGCATTCCCAAGTTCGCTCCTTAGTTTTCGCAACAGCATGGAAGAGTCTGTGATGTCTCCTTAGTTGTATGGACTCTCTTGTAGTAGTTCGCTCTTTGTGTTTGATTAAGGATGATTGACTCTGTCGAGGTGATTGGCTATCTCTGCAACACTCTGATGTCCCAACAAATGTGAAGGCACTTCAGGAGTTCCTGAAGCTGAAGCTACCTTCCTTTGATGCCAGTGGTGACCCACAGGAGGCGGGCCACTGGATTACTGCGATTGAGGACCTTCTGAGGGTTATGGGATGTGATAAGGATCAGAAAGTTGGGTTTGCCACATTCATGTTTCATTTTGAAGCAAAGGAGTGGTAGAAGTCGGTCGAGGGGAAGTACCCCCACTTATGGACATGGGACCAGTTCAGGGGATGCTTCAATCAGCAGTTTTATCCCGACGTCTTCAGAAACCAGAAGATCATCGAGTATGGGAGGCTTCATCAGACGATGGAGATGTATGTCGATGATTATGTGCGTAAATTCATTTCTCTCTCTAAATTTATGCTTGGGCCGGATGATAACCGGAAGGCAAGGAAGTTTGAGGCTGGTCTGAGGGGCGACATCAGAGCTGTAGTGGCGCCCTTTCACCACAAGACATTCAGAGATGTGGTGGATGTGGCTCTAGTTGTGGAGGTTGAGCTGCATAAGAGGAAGGGTCATGTGGAGGAGCCTGAGTAGCGTGATCAGTCTTTTTCTTCTCAGAAGAAGAAGTTCAGAGGGGACCGTGGAGCTTCGTCTTCTGCTTCGCCTGCTGTGGTGAAGTGTGCTAAGTGTGACCGTTTCCATCTGGGACGGGAGTGTTATAGGAAGTCCGAAGCTTGCTTAAAGTGTGGCTCGCTTGATCATCATATCACCCAGTGTCCACAGGCTAGAGATGGCAGTAGTAGTGGCGGTTCAAAGGGCCAAGGTGCCAGTTCATGGTCTGGGTAAAAGACCGATCAGTAGAAGCCCCAGACTCAGGCATGAGTGTATGCATTAGAAGGTGAGCGTGATCGTGGCTTAGACCGTGTTGTGTCAGGTATTCTTCAGATCTCTTCTCAGCCAATTTTCTATTTGTTCGATTCAGGAGCTACCAACTTCTTTGTGTCTGCTGATTTAGTGGGTAGTCTCATGTTGTCTGTTATGCCTTGTGATGTGGATCTGTGCATTTCTAGTGTATTGAGTGGTGTGCCTGCTTGTGTACTTGATTCTGTGTGCAAGTCTTGCCCTGTAGTGATTATGGATAGGACTTTGCCTGCTGATTTGATCCATATGCATATGTCTTACTTTGATGTGATTTGGGCATGAACTGGCTAGCAGAGCACCATGCCCACATAGATTGTGCCGCTAGGAGAGTCATATTTTATAGGCCGGGTGAGACCCGTTTTGCTTTCATGGGGAATTCTGTTCCTTATGCGCCGGTGTTGGTGTCCGCTATGCAGGCAGTCCGCTTCCTGGGGAAGGGCTGCCAGGGGTTTCTTTGTTTTGTGCCTGAGATTCGAGAGGGATCCCGTCTGGAGGATATCCCCATTGTGCGTGAGTTCCCAGAGGTATTCCTGGATGATGTGCCAGGGCTACCACCTGATCGTAAGGTGGAGTTTTCGATTGAGTTAGTGCCAGGGACTCAGCCTATTTCGAAGGATCCCTATCGCATGAGTCCGGCGGAGTTGAAGGATTTGAAGGTTCAGCTACAAAATCTTCGGATAAGGGCTTCATTCGCCCTAGTGTGTTATTTGGGGAGCACCAGTCCTATTTGTGAAAAGGAAGGACGGCTCTTTCAGATTATGCACTGACTATCAGGAGTTGAATAAGGTTACAAAAGAAGGACGGCTCTTCCCCGCATTGATGATCTCTTCGACTAGTTAGCAGGAGCGACGGTGTTCTCGAAGATCAACTTACGTTCTGGATACCATCAGCTGGAGATTAAGGCCGAGGATGTGCCTAAGTCTTCTTTCAGGACCCGATAGGGGCATTATGAGTTCTTAGTTATGCCTTTTGGTTTGACAAATGCCCCTTCGTTCTTCATGGATATCATGAACACAGTCTTTAAACCCTTCCTTGATTCTTTCGTGGTTGTTGAAACTAGCAAGCACTCCTGATGCGTCCCTGACGTGTTGTAGACGTAGGGTGAACTTAAATGAAACTTTGATAGTTAGAGAAAGACACGAAATAAACTTAAACTGGAAACTCCATTTCGATTGAGAATTTACACACAAGAAATTCACTCAATCTCCCTCGCCCTACACACGGACTCCATGATAGTTTAGGAATTTATCCCAAAGTCCTCTACCCTCTTCTAACAGTTGGCCTACGGTTCCCCAACCGTTCCTGACTGATCAGTCTACCAAACACAAAATGTAGTCACTTGACCCTAGTCCTAACCAGCTCACCAACACTCTAGCACCCACACACTCCTAAGTCTGATCCACACTTGCCCAGATAATCTCTATCTTGTTCTCCCTTGTACAAGCTTACTTACATATGAAATAAATGCAAGTATATATACAGTTATTTAGGGTGTAACTACCGTCCTATAAATCCCTAGACTCTAGGAGTCAACTACAACTCCCATGATTCACCCAACAACCACACTAGACTTGTAGAGAGTCTTCAACTTGATCTGAAGGCGTTTGGACTATGTGTCACCTTAGTGTTGGTCACGTTAGCGGCAACTCTCTCGATTGGTCGAGCACCACTTGTGTGCCCCACTTGCCTGATTCTGTCTGGCTCATTAATGCTCATATGCTCTTTTTGTCTTCATTACGGCTATGCAATTGTTCTTATAAGTAGTTCTTTACTTATCTTGTCCATTTGCACATTAATGAGTTGTGTTCTTGCCGTGTGCTAGTTGATTATGTGGGTATATGAGTCCGTCTGAATATGTCGATCCTCTTGCAGTCTTTTGTCTTGGATTTTCTTCTTAAGCATGAGAGATATCTTCGTGCGGTTCCTGACTTATTGTATGTGCTAGAAGTTCTAGCGTGAGCTCTCCCAGACAGGTGCCTGACTGGTTGAGCACATAATGTGAACTGAGTGCGCTTGTAACCTTGCGTGCTAAGCCACTCTTTTGCCTGTCTATCTAAATCGTAAAGCTTGACATACATATTAGATAGACAATGCAAGGTTTGCTATCATCAAAACTAAAGGATCTTGACTTAACAATTTCCCTCTTTTTGATGATGGCAACCTATACAAAATTATATGTACTTGGCAATTTGAAAATGTGAGAGATTCCCCCTAAGAAGGATTTCCCCGGAGTTTGTTAAGGGTTGAAAGATTTGAATAACAAAAGATAACAACTTTTATTTATACTATGACCATAGGTAGAAAGTTTTTCACTAAGATATTACATAACGCAAGGAAAACAGTCATAATCACAAGTACATATCTTTCTTTCCCCCTTTGCCATACAGCAAAAATAGGGAGCAACTACACGACTTAAGATATTGTAAAGGCCATAACATTCCATAGAGTACAAACTACAAGTATGATCGAGATAATCTAGATAGAGTGACGTGTCTGGAGATCTCATTCAATATAAACTAGGCCAAAGGGTTCATCCTCCGAAAAGGAAACTTTTATCCAAGGTTTTTTAGCTATAGTGGATTCGATCAAAGGTGATTCAGCTGTGGTGGAAAGGACTGACTCCTGAGAATCTACTGTGAACTCCATGCAGTGAGGAGTCCTAGTATGAGAGGGAGTAACACTTGAGGTTCTAGACTAAGCTGTGAATGAGTCGGGGTTGGGTTGGATATAGCTTTGGGCGATGTATTTCTTTGGATGTTTTGTGAACATGAGTTTGCGAATGGTGGAATGAATGGTTTTCTCATTTGAGCTGTAGGTGCTTTGTGGAGTTTGTGCCATTTTGTGAGAAGTGAAATGATGATCGTGAGTGATGAGTGAACTGAGCAAGTATTTGTAGACAGTTGAGTATATGCTCGAGGACTGCTCTGTGAGTGGTAATAAATGAGGTGCTACGTCTTGTAGGCTATGTTTGTAGGCCTTTTAGGTGTCAAGTTTAAAGATAGGATTAATGGAATGGATGGGACTAAATATCTCTGATCATTTTGCAATTTTTAATCAAGGAAGAAGCAGCCAATACAATAAATTATTTCGTAATCAATGATATGATCATTCAAGTTGACAAAGAAACAGTTTGAATTTCATTCATATAAAAAAAATTGACTCAGAAACAGATAGTCAATGTCGAACCAAAATACTAATGGAAAAACAAAATCTAATCTTAAAGGTAGCTCTCACGGTTATCACTCAAGTCTCTAAGAGACAAAGAACACTTGGGCTAGGTGGGAGTCTATGAAGTCTATAGCTCCTTGAACCATGTAATGAACACTTGGCTCTGGAGACGGCCTGCATAGCAGTGAGAGTAACTCTCACACTCCTTAGAATCTCCCTAGCTGAAGTATCCAGACTTGTCCCCGACCTGTTGTAGACCGGTGAGAGACTTCTCTTCCTCTTCAGTACAAATGTCCTGGCCAGTTTTCTGGGCTCTGACCTTGAGTCTTCACTCTTGGTTGGCTTCTAGTGACCACGAGCTTATCCCCTTAGTCTTTATCCCCATTTTGGACAACATCTCTGAACAGATGATGTCCAGAGCGGTGCGCGAGCATTCGTGGAACCTGTCGCTGTCCACTTCATATTGTTCTAGCACCTTGGTCACCATTCCCCCATGCACCAGACCTTGGTTCACGTGTCGACTCTCCTCTATGGTAAGCAGGATCATTGTTGGGAGATAGATCTTCTCCTTGGTCTTCAGTGCATATAGTTGCCTAACATCCCTAGCGTTGACTATGTGAGTGCACTGATTTCTAGGGGTGATGTTGTGGGTGAGGAGACTGAAGAGCACGCTGTCTGGGATGGACATCTCTATAGCATTGAAGTTCTTCATCGTGGCCCCTTGGTTGAGTAGCTAGACTATTTTTCCTCCTTGTGTCCCAAGTCATTCCAGGAGGTTTCTTTTGGAACCACCAACCCTTCAGGTTCCAAGCCAAAAGTCTTGCATATCCAAGACTTGGTGATGTTGATGGTGATGCCTTGGACCATGGAGATGAGGTAGTCATCGTCATTATCACTTTAGACCAGTCCAAGATGTCTTATGTGCTCCTTGAGCAGCTCAGTGTAGACATCGATTGTCTCCTGAAAGAATTCAACCCATCCTTGAAACTCCAGCAGCTCCAGGATCTTTCCAAGACCCATCTTCTCCATCCAATCCAGGTCTAACGTCTTGGGTAAGATGGGACAGGACTTATCGTTGACGTTTTCTGCCTTTATTACTGTTGGCTCTAGCTCTTTAAGCTTTTTGAGATGTTTTAGGGATTATGGAGGCGGAGGCGTTGCAACAGCCTTTTTGGCTTGGAAGAGCTCCTCTAGCTCCTGACCATGTGGTGATAGCACCATCTTTTGTTTCCTTTGTCCTTTTCTGATTTCTTTCGCTGCTCTGCCGTTGGTAAGATTGGAAAGGACATTGTGTCGCTTTCGCCTTCATGACTGGATCGTTGAGGTTCGTCGACTAGTACTACAGTCGGAGCGACTGGTTCCACTGCCTCCTCAGAATCTTGGGCGGTCATACCTTCTTCGTGACCTCCTTCTTCTGTTGTAACCTCCTTTTGTGACTTTTCATCACTTTGTACTTCCTCCTCCTCTATTTGTCTAACGACAGCCTTGATGACTCCTAAAGGGAGTGGCTTCCTCGTCGCCGGTGAAGTGCAACTTGTGAGTTGCTCCTTCAGGTGTAGAGTGGGCTTTTTGTGGAGTTTCTTCTTTGATTTTGATATGTTTTGAGGCATGAGTTATGCGAGTTACGCGAATCGTTGTAGCAGTAGAAAGATTTTGGTTTTTGGAATCTTTGGCTTTGGAGTGTTTTGTGGCAATTTTAGGTGATGGAACGGGAGAAGACATTGTTGGTTTTTCTGTGGATGTTGGGCAAAATAATGTTGAAACTATCTTGCTAACTATGGGCAGTGAACCCAATCATTGTAGTACAACAAGGTCGTATCCACAGGGACTTCGTAACTGTCTAGCTAATTATAAGCTTAGTAAATGTGCAAGAGGATATATACAAAAGTGCATAATTGTAAATTAGGGGTTTTGGGTTTTTGGGTTGTAATTGGAGAAATAAAGGAAAGCAATAAACACTAAACTATCTAATCTAGGATAGGTGTAGCTCGGGATAGGATATTCGCACCCGTCATCCCCTTTCTACCAATGGCTGAACCTCGAACTCATAGCTAAACAACAGGAATTTAATTAATAACCAAATCCCGGTCTATTAATCCTAACCAATTTAACGGGGACTGAATGCTCGTTCAAATCCCCAATTCAATCAGAAGCATTAAGCACAAATCTACCCTAAGTTGCAATGAGAACCTCATCTCAAAATCAGTGAAAATCGGCTAACATTGATTTAGTCCCCAACGGTTTAGGTTTCTATCTCAGAATATCATTTTGATAGAATCCCACAATAATGCTCAACTAATCGGTAGGCCAAACCAACCAATTTAACAAAATAGAAGACAGATTGAGCAAAACCCTTAACAAATCCCCAAGTCATGAGCAACGAGTTTAGAAGTCATAAACACTCAATAATCATCTTCATTAAGCTCAAAGACTAAAATAAAGCACAAACACAAGTTCAAGATTCAACATGGAGTTTAGGGATTTTGGGACAAAATCCCCAATCCCTAGCTACAAATGATTCTACACAGCCATAGAGAAAAGAAAAGCATAAAAGGGAGAAGAAGAAGCCATTAATGGAGCTTGGAAGCTTTGGAGAAGGTGAGCTCTTTCTTCTCTTCTTTCTCCTCTTCTTTCTCCTCTTCTTTCCCTTCTTTTTCGCCTTCTTTCTCTGTGTTTTCGACTGGTGGAGTCGTGGTTCAAGAATGGGGAGAAGTGTCCCCAAAATCCCCGTTTTAAAACTCAAATCTGGGCAAAAATACGCGTCGGACCGCCCCACAGGGGCGGTCCACACCAGAGGCGATTTTCCGTGTTCCGAAATTGACTGGACCGCCCCACAGGGGCGGTCTACAGGGGAGGTTCGGACCAGAAGCAAAGAAAATGCTTTATCTTCTTCGTTTCAGCTCCGATTTTGGATCCATTTGCGCCCACGCGTTCCTCTCTTCATCTACTTTACTCCTATCTATGTTATTCCTCCTGTTTAAACAATAAATGTGTAAGACACCAATGAAACATAAAACTAGAGGAAAACAAGCCAGAGTGGAGAAATGCGCATGAAAAGTGTTGATTAAATATGAAATACTCCCCTAAAACATGCTCATTTAGACACTCATCACACCCCCACACTTACCTTTTTGCTTGTCCTCAAGCAAAACCAAGCCCCTAAGCAAGTAAGGAATGCTCAAGACTAACAAATACTAACATGAATCGTAGGATAAGAGAAGAAGCAAAAAGTGATTAAAACCTTTGAGGAGTGTGAACCATCTCTTAGTGGTGGCATGGGTGTGCTTAGGGAAAAACAAAATCTAGAGTTTCGGGGTATGATCCGAAGTGCTTCAAAGTTCTAAAGATTAGGTGACTTGGAGAGCTTTTACCATGTCCAACTTCTCTCAAGAATGGGTATTGAGAAGAAAACAAAAGGAAAAATAGATTTATGCATTTGCTTCACTTTTGCATAAGAGATGAGAAGATAAAATTTTGGCATCATGCCTTTGCATTTAAGAACACTCAACTCTCATTGTTGGTTAACAATGGCGTCTCACAAGTCCCTTGATGGATTTTCACAAAGAAGCACCCCTTAGCAATCCCTAAGAAAGAAGACAGAAGGAACCCCAAAGCAATAAAAATCCAACCATACAAGATCACTTGGCCACACCGCATGTAAAATGCTCCTCAAAAGCAATCAAAATGAAAAATTTAAGCATTTATCCCACAATTCATAACAGTATTTGTTCTTAATGAGAACAACTCACAACACAAGGGTCCAAGTTTTTTATTTTGGACAATTGCAAGATAAGCAGAGAGATCTAACATTTAAGCACGCAATTCGCCGAAAAGGTCACTCCCCCACACTTAACTTGAACAATGTCCTCATTGTTCACCAAACAAACCGGGGAAGGTTTCAGAAGACCTTTTCAGGAAGCAGGCAAAAGAGGAAACGCAAGGGACATAAACACCATTATACCACAGCAGCTATCCCCAGATTTGCAGATTCAAAATTAGAGAAGAGAGAACGAAAACTAAAAGAAACTAGTACTCCCCTGAGATTGCTATTGCTATCAGTTTGTAGAACTCCCCCACACTTGAGCTTCAGCCTCAAGTAGCGTAGCTTAGTTGCGGTGTGGACTGGAAGGTGCACCTGCATAAAAACACTAGAAGCAACCAAACTACAACTGGAGTTAAGGGTTAGCAAAAAAAACCAAAGAAACGAAAACCAAAAACAGGAAATAAAAATAGTGGAGTCATTGTGGGCAAATATTAAAGGAAGGGTGAAACGAGTACTCCCCGATAAGATGCGGAAGGAAGATAGGGTGCCCGCACAATTGCAAGTGGGAGGGGACTTGAGGTGCTACCTTCAATCGTTGGAGATGAAGGTCCTCTTGGAAAATTTCGCCAGAGGTTCCTTTGTAATTCTTCCTAATTCCATCCCTTTTTCAGAGGGGCTTACCTGTTTCCAAAATATTCACAACACAGACGCCACCAATTGGGCGTAAAAGGGCAAGTCCAAAGAATGCCAAAATAGCCCATTATTGAAAACAGTGCAAAATCGAAACTAACAGAATTTAAAAGACAGGACACGAAATGAAATCCGGGTTGCCTCCCGGTAAGCGGCCCTTCTTTAAGGTCTTTGGCTAGACCATACCACCGTGAAGTCATCCGGGATCGAATATGAACGTTGAAGTCGGCTTCAACGGGTGGGTTGGGCGGGCATCATCTAGCAATGAAGAACGACCCGGATCAAAAGGAAATGTAGCCTCAACACTTAAGATGAAAGTGTAAACTCCACCGATCATTCATGGAAGTGTTGAGGTGGGTGATCCTTGGTACGAGGATCAAACTGTGGTGGAGCCTCCTCTTCAAATTCGAGGATGTAAACATCCTTATCTTCAGTGAGCGGTGCAGGGAGAACTTCGGAGCGGACTTTGTCTTCAATCTTTGGTCCCGGATCAAATGGGAAGGTGGCCTCCACACTTAGCGGGTGTACGTTGAGCTTCCACCCAACTTCATTAGTGCACGGGTGGAGGCCTTGATCCTTCAAGTGAAGATCAAAGTTTGATGGCTCATCCTCCTCCTCAAATTCGAGGATGTAAATGTCCTCAACTTCTTGGTGAGGCTCATGGGAAGAGCCTTGATGAAAATCAACTTCAGAGGGAGGTGGCTCCTTGAAGTTGATTATAGCACTCTCCTCTGATGGCTCGGAGGGAGGCGGCATCTCCTCCTCCTCAAGGTTGAGGATGTGTCCATCCTCATCTTCTGGGTGGAGCACAGAGAAGGAGGGGAAATAACGGTAGTTGACTTCAGAGGGAGGAGACTCCATGAAGTCAAGGTGGAAGCGGTCCTCTGATGGCTTGTCTTCGAACTCAGGCAGATGGTTGAATGACGTTTGCTCAGGTTCGAACGGGGGAGGGATAGAGAGCAACTAAGTCCTCAGTAAGGTGATCCACTTTATGAACCATTTCGCTCTCCGGTTGCTGCGATGCAAGGTTTAGTAGACCTTCCATCATCGCGTTCATCTCTACTAATTTGGCATAGAGCTTCAGTTGGTTCATGTCGAGGTCTTTTTCCTTAGTCCGCTGCTCCACTTCATGGACCATTTCACTCTCTGGTTGTTGCTCCCTTCGAGCTAGTGTAATGAGCTGGTTCATGTCGATGGTGTTCATTCTAGCACTAAGATCCTCCAGAGTGGGTGAATCTACCCTTGCCGTGATCTCAGAACAATAAGCACTCTTCTGGTCTCCTCCACTCTCTTGGCACCTGATCCATCGACTGATGTCTTGTTCAGTGGGGTTTGGATTGACAGATAAGAACCGGTTCTCCATGAGAGTCTCCGATCTTGAGATTAGATCCTCACAAGGAGGGCACATATGAAAGGATCCACACCCTTGACAATCAATGTATTGGTCGTAGGTTGCTCCAGAGGGTAGCCGTAACAATCTTTGCTTGATCATCAAGACCATCCATCAGAGATAGGTTCCTAAAAAAAAGTAACACAAATTTATACACAAAAGGGGGAAATAAATGAAATGAAAAATATGCACAGAAACTAAACAGATAATAAACAGATAGTTGGACCGAAGTCCCCGGCAACGGCGCCAAAAACTTGTTGGGCAAAATAATGTTGAAACTATCTTGCTAACTATGGGCAGTGAACCCAATCATTGTAGTACAACAAGGTCGTATCCACAGGGACTTCGTAACTGTCTAGCTAATTATAAGCTTAGTAAATGTGCAAGAGGATATATACAAAAGTGCATAATTGTAAATTAGGGGTTTTGGGTTTTTGGGTTGTAATTGGAGAAATAAAGGAAAGCAATAAACACTAAACTATAATCTAGGATAGGTGTAGCTCGGGATAGGATATTCGCACCCGTCATCCCCTTTCTACCAATGGCTGAACCTCGAACTCATAGCTAAACAACAGGAATTTAATTAATAACCAAATCCCGGTCTATTAATCCTAACCAATTTAACGGGGACTGAATGCTCGTTCAAATCCCCAATTCAATCAGAAGCATTAAGCACAAATCTACCCTAAGTTGCAATGAGAACCTCATCTCAAAATCAGTGAAAATCGGCTAACATTGATTTAGTCCCCAACGGTTTAGGTTTCTATCTCAGAATATCATTTTGATAGAATCCCACAATAATGCTCAACTAATCGGTAGGCCAAACCAACCAATTTAACAAATAGAAGACAGATTGAGCAAAACCCTTAACAATCCCCAAGTCATGAGCAACGAGTTTAGAAGTCATAAACACTCAATAATCATCTTCATTAAGCTCAAAGACTAAAATAAAGCACAAACACAAGTTCAAGATTCAACAATGGAGTTTAGGGATTTTGGGACAAAATCCCCAATCCCTAGCTACAAATGATTCTACACAGCCATAGAGAAAAGAAAAGCATAAAAGGGAGAAGAAGAAGCCATTAATGGAGCTTGGAAGCTTTGGAGAAGGTGAGCTCTTTCTTCTCTTCTTTCTCCTCTTCTTTCTCCTCTCTTTCCCTTCTTTTTCGCCTTCTTTCTCTGTGTTTTCGACTGGTGGAGTCGTGGTTCAAGAATGGGGAGAAGTGTCCCCAAAATCCCCTTTTAAAACTCAAATCTGGGCAAAAATACGCGTCGGACCGCCCCAGGGGCGGTCCATAGGGGCGGTCCACACCAGAGGCGATTTTCCGTGTTCCGAAATTGACTGGACCGCCCCACAGGGGCGGTCTACAGGGGAGGTTCGGACCAGAAGCAAAGAAAATGCTTTATCTTCTTCGTTTCAGCTCCGATTTTGGATCCATTTGCGCCCACGCGTTCCTCTCTTCATCTACTTTACTCCTATCTATGTTATTCCTCCTGTTTAAACAATAAATGTGTAAGACACCAATGAAACATAAAACTAGAGGAAAACAAGCCAGAGTGGAGAAATGCGCATGAAAAGTGTTGATTAAACATATGGAATACTCCCCTAAAACATGCTCATTTAGACACTCATCAGTGGAGGTAGAAGTTGGAAGGATTTTTGGTTTGAGGATTTCGGTTTGAATGACATGATGAATTTTGGGTAAATGGAAGCTTATATAGGTTACCTCTTATTGGAGTAGGTCGCCTTCTTCTGTGACCCTACGTGTGAGCCTCGATTTTAAACCCTATCCTATGTTGATTAGATTGATTAGGATCTAGTCGGATTTAGGTCCACTTATAACCTAAGATTAACAACTATGTCATATAACATTAATTATTAAAACCTAAGTTAGCTCACTGGAACCTAATTAGAGTCACCACCTAATTTTGACCTAGGGTAAATTAGGAAAGGAGAGTTTGGGTTCGGGGGCTTGATATTCGACTTTTTTAGGGTTCAATTACTTTTATTACCCCTAGAAGTCATTTTTCCTCTACTTAGTTATTTACGGCTTTAACCTAAGGTTCATTTACTAAAGGAGGCGGCTTCTGTCTTTTGTGTTTTTTAACGTGATTTGACAGAAAGTGAAAGAGTAAATTAAATTAACCTAAATAAGGCCTTCGGGACTTGAATTAGGTCAAAATTTCATCTGTCCGTGACCCCGGACTTGTTGTCCGTGAACAATGACTTATAACAGAAAATAACACCAGGAACATAAAAATAGCAAAAACACAAAGTTTTTTTAGTGTTCGGGACCCCGGACATAAGGTCCGTGACCCCGGACATCATATACAGAATTAAAATCATCAAATTTAAAAAAATATTAGTTCCCGTCCGTGGCCTCTGACACCCCGTCCGGGGCCTCGGACAGGGTGTCCACGGCTGCGGACGCCTACCGGACGGGCTCATTTTCAGGGTTCCGGGTGGTGTTTTTTGCTCAAATTTTGAGCGTATGCTCCTAATGTTATTCTAAATCTGTTGGTGACTTCAAATTTCAGTTTTGAGGTTGAAATTTAGGGGAAACTTGGTGAGCAAGTTATTGATTAATAACGCAAACAAACAGTCATTCGGGAGCCGAAAAAAGGTCAGTTAGATCCCAAAATTTAACAGAGAGTTAATAAGGTTGTGGGGAGTTATAAAAGTAGAATTATAACCTGTTTTACCTTCGAATTCAAGATGATTCTTCACGTTGGGATTTTTCGGAGGCTCCGATGGTGCCGGTTCCGGATTGTGTTCGACCCGAGCTTCTGGTTGTTGATTGTTGATGATGTTCTTCACGTTTTGGAGGTGGTTTGGTTGATGTTTGATGATTGTTGATGTGTTGGGAGTTGAAAAGTGTGTTTAGGTGGTGATTTCAGGGGATTTTTGATGTGATTTTGGTGCTTGGATGTGTGAAAACGTGGGGGACTTGTGATGGCTAGCTTTTCTGGTTGCTTAGGGTTCTTTAGGTTCTCCTTTGATCATGGGATAAGGTTCCTTATATAGGCTTCCTTAAAGATAGAAAAATCCGGTAAAAACTGAGATTTACCGACATTTTAGCTTAAGGGCTTCCAAAAGGAATTTGATTATGAAATTTTACACATGGGTAAAGGATGATATTTCTGATTTTTCTAAAGTGGAATCGAATTTTTTGGATATTGGAATATTTTTAAATTCAATTTCTCGTCAGATTCAATCAGAAATTGCTAGAAAATTATTAGAAATTCGAAAAATCAAAATTCTAACGCCATTACGCTTCACATGTCATCCTCTATCATGGGTTAAAATTTCAAAGCATTTTGAATTGATTTGACCCTTATTTGGGGGAGAGAGAAAGCCTATAGGGGGCTTAGGAGCCTTGAAAAATTACGAAAATACCCCTGGAGATGACTAAGCTGTCCCTAGTACTCTGAAATGTGCTGATCGAACTGGGAACCCTCGCTACTAGCCTATTAGTAGAGACTCTCTTCCGGGGGGTTGAAATTTTGGGTATAACACTACGCACAAGTTGATCCTCCACTTCCTTTGATAGGATAGGGGCGGCGATGCTCTGAGAGATTCTGTCAATAGTATGTCGGCCACTTGTGCCGACAAAGCTTCTTTGAGGATAGCCTTCTTCTTGGATCAAAGTGCAGATTTTGGTGCCATTTTTATTGAGGGATTTGTGCCGATCGAACTGGGAACCCTCGCTACTAGCCTATTAGTAGAGACTCTCTTCCGGGGGGTTGAAATTTTGGGTATAACATTGCCCCCCATCAACTAGACTTGTAATGGAAATGAAAAGGCTAGTTGATGCTTGAGTGATA
Source organism: Limonium bicolor (assembly GCA_023374045.1). Lineage (NCBI taxonomy): Eukaryota > Viridiplantae > Streptophyta > Magnoliopsida > Caryophyllales > Plumbaginaceae > Limonium > Limonium bicolor. The sequence goes on from JAIOTZ010001046.1 coordinate 37,930, forward strand.
CCCCAAAATTTTAGATCTTAAAAGACTCCACATGCAATTGAAATCCGATAAGTTATGTCGAGTTGTTCTAAGGCGCTGACTACCTATGAGTAAAGTGGAAGGATGTCGAGCGATTCTAAGGTGTCGACCACCTAAAGGTAAGATGAAGTAATATCGGATTATTCTAAGGCGTCGACTACCTATATGGATGATATGTCAGGCAATTCTAAGGCGTTGACTACCTATAATGAATGAGATGATGTCAAGCTATTCTAAGGTGTTGACTACCTATAATGAATGAAAAGAGTCAAGCTATTCTAAGGTGTTGACTACCTATAATGAATGAAAAGATGTCAAGCTATTCTAAGGCGTTGACTACCTAAAGGTGATTGAAAATTGGTGTGAGGTCGAGTTCTTCCACTCAGGTGAGTTCGTCTATTCGGGTGAGTTCATCTACTTGGGTGAGAACTTCTACTCGGGTGAGTTCTTCTACTCAGGTGAATCTGAATCTTCGGGACAAGAATCTGTATCTCTGAAGAATCTATATCTTCGGGGTGAGAATCTGTATCTCTGAAGAATCTGTATCTTAGGGGCGAGAATCTGTATCTCTGAAGAATCTGTATCTTAGGGGCGAGAATCTGTATCTCTGAAGAATCTGTATCTTCGGGGCATGAATCTATATCTCTGAAGAATCTGTATCTTCGGGGCGAGAATCTATATCTCTGGTCTATGATGAGGAGTCTCGTACGGATGGATGCATGGTACATTTATGCAAATGATCATGATGAAAGTTGATTATGAAAGTGCTAAACGTGGCAATGATGATGTGCATGTCAAAATACAATCAAAGTGTATGTAGGAAACTTGTCCAAAACAAGAAATCGTTGGAAAATGTACCAAACATGGCAATGTTAAGGATCAAAAATTGTCCAAAGCAAGACATTTCTAGAAAGTGTGCCAAATGTGGCCATGATGAGGTTTATGAAACCGAAGTGTTTGAAGAAAAGTTGTTCAAGACAAAAAATTGTTGAAAGAGGTGCCAAACGCGGTTGTTTGAAGAAAATTCTGTTTACTGAAAGGAAAGTGAAATTATCATTTCCCGATTATAGACTTCGGACTTGTAATTTATCTCCTAGGAGATGAACATGCCATCGGGGGGTATGGTGTATGATTGAAGGTAAGGGCTTATGTGGGCCTGTATAGTGGTGGTATGGAGGTGAGGGCTATTTGGGTCTGTGTGGTGCATGATGTGAAAGTAAGGGCTTATGCGGGCCGGTGGTGTACGATGGGAAAGGTAAGGGCTTATGTGGGCCGGTGTGTGTGATGGTGGTGGTGATGTTTGAGCTTTGGGTTCCAATTGGTGTTGTCATAGCAATTGTTGGAACCAACAATTGCCCCCAGTATTTTTCCCTTAAGACAATCTGAGCTAGAGTTCATGGCAATCGATCAGAATGATCGATTGCCCCTAGTATTTTCTTTGATTAGACATGCAAACAAGTCTCGTCCTCACAGGGTCAAGGCGTATGTTTTGATGTGGTGCTTCCTAACCTACACTCGTGTTTGGTGTTTGCACACATTTCTCACTTACGGTCACACCTCCAGACCATTGAATTTGATATTTATGATTTACGCATTCGATTTGTTACTTTCACGTGATTAGATACATAACTATTAAGTCGGAAGTCTTTAAAGCTTATAACGTGGCCATGGGTGTGATGACGACGGGACCCACGGAGGGATATTTAGGTATGTGGAGCTTAAATGGGTGACCAAAGCTGCACCTTGCATCTCTCTTGGATTCATCTTCCCTGTCTTGAAGTTGTCAACTGCTTTGTGTTGACGTTATTTTCGAGCTTCTGGACTTGTACTTTTGAAGTTGTCCTTTACACCATTTTCTCCTTTTTTTGTCATTCGAATTTCTCGAGGCACTCAGGTTTGCCTCTTTGTTTTATCCTTTCTGACTTGTCTTCGGGGTTCTTATGTTTCCCGGTTTTGGGCTTCGAGAGTTGTTCGATGTGAGCTTTTTATGTATCCTGTGTCACTCTGGGACCATTTGCGGATCACTTTTGTCATGCTGACAGCAACGTTGCTGTCTTTGGACTGATGAGAACGTTATCTGAGAGTCTGGCTCCTCCTCGCTTCCTTTGGTCCCCGGGTCGGACCATTCATCATTGGCGGTTTATTTTGTGAGCTCATAATATCGAAAAAGGGATATACAAAAGGCTCAACAGGGGTGCCTAGGGTTAGTAGTGGTTAACAACAGCTTTTGGCTATGTGGTTGCTGTACCTAGGGGCTTCGTCATCCTGGTTGTTGTGTATCCGTTCTTTGTTAC